>PVJX010047459.1:0-11870 GCA_004027295.1 Dolichotis patagonum
TATTGCATTGAGTTCCCACATCAGGAAGACAGAACGAACACAAATAAACAACCTGATGCTACAACTCAAACATCTAGAAACGGAAGAGCAAGCCAAGCCCAAAGCCAAAAGAAGAGAGGAAATTATAAGTTTACAGCAGAAATTAATGCAATAGGGACTAAGAAAACAGTACAAAGGATGAATGAATCAAAGAGTTGGTTCTTTGAAAGAATACATAAAATTGATAAGTCCCTAGCCAACGTTATTAAAAAAAGGAAAGAAAAAACTCAAATTCGTGCAGTAAGAATTGAAAACGGTGAAATTACTACAGACTCAGTGAAAATACAGAAGATCATCAACACCTACTTTGAAAACATCTACTCTCATAGGTTCGATAACATTGAAGAAATAGACAGATTCATAGATACATATTAACTAACATAGCTGGATCAGCAAGATGTAAATCTGATGAAGAACCCAATTTCTATTACTGAAATGGAAAATGTAATTAAGTCTTGCCTACAAAGAAGAGTCCAGGCCCTGATGGATTCACTGCCGAATTCTACAAGAAATACAAAGAAGACTTAATTCCAACACTCCTGAAACTCTTCAATGAAATTGAAAGGGAAGCAATTCTTCCTAAAATATTCCTGGAAGCAAATACCACTCTAGTAACAAAACCAGAGAAAGACTCAAGTAAAAAAGAGAGCTATAGGCCAATCTCCCTAAAGAACATAGATGAAAAAATTCTCAATAAAATTTTGGCAAACAGGATGCAGCAAATCATCAAGATTATACACCATGACCAAGTAGGATTCATCCCACGAATGCAGGGATCATTCGTCATACACAAAACAATTAATGTAATCCACCACATCAATAAAGCCAAAAGGAAGAACCACATGATTATCTCTATAGATGCAGAAAAAGCTTTTGATAAATTCCAACACTCATTCATGATAAGAACGTTACAGAGAATTGGAATAGAAGGTCTTTCTCTCAATATGGTAAAGGCAATCTATGACAAACCAACAGCCAGCATCATATTGAATGGTCAAAAACTGAAAGCCTTTACCTTAAAATCAGGCACAAGGCAAGGATGTCCATTATCACCACTGCTATTCAACATAGTATTGGAAATACTAGCCACAGCAATAAGACAGGAAAGAGAAATAAAAGAAGTAAAGATTGGAAATGAAGAAGTTAATTTATCATCATTTGCAGGTCACATGATACTTTACATAGAAGACCCCCAAAACTCTATTGAAGGACTCCTAGATATAATTAACAAATTCAGCACGGTAGCTGGATACAAAGTGAGTACACAAAAATCAATAGCATTTCTATACATTAACAATAAAAGTACTGAGAGAGCAATAAGAGAAACTACACCCTTTACACTAGCATCCAAAAAAATGAAATACTTAAGAATTAATCTCACAAAAGTAGTAAAAGAGCTATACAGTAAAAATTATAATACCCTGAAAAAGAAAATCGAATAGGACCTCAGAAAATGGAAAGACATCCCCTGTTCATGGATAGGAAGAGCAAACATTGTAAAAATGGCCATTCTCCCAAAATTACTATACAGATTCAATGCCATCCCAATCAAAATACCACTAACATACCTCACAGATCTAGAGAAATCACTCCTACAATTCATCTGGAACCAGAAGAGACCAAGAATAGCAAAGGCAATTCTAAGCAAGAAAGGCAAGGTAGGAGAAATCACAATCCCCAACTTGAAATTATATTACAAAGCTACAGTGTTACAGTCAGTATGGTACCTGAATAGAAACAGACCAGAGGATCAGTGGAATAGATTGGAAGATACAACCACAACCGCAAACTCACTCAACCACCTTATCTTTGATAAAGGGGCCAAACATGCTCGCTGGAAAAATTTCAGTCTCTTTAACAAATGGTGCTGGAAAAATTGGCTGTCCATATGCAGAAGACTAAAACCAGACCCATGTCTATCACCATACACTAAACTAAAATCTAAATGGATCAAAGATCTAAATATTAAAACAGAAACACTAAAACTGCTGGAAGACAAAGTAGGTAAAAACCTCAAAGATATAGGGGTAGGAAGAGAATTCATCAACAAGAACCAAAGTACAAGGGAATTACTTCCCAGAATCAATAACTGGGTCCACATCTTATTAAAGAGTTTCTGCATGTCAAAAGAGGTTTCCAGCAGAGTGAAAAGAAAACCCACAAATTGTAAAAAATCTTCACGGCAGTGCCTCAGACAAAGGACTGCTGTCTAGAACTTGTAAAGAATTAAAAAAAAATCAGACCCTCGAAATTCAAAGACCCAATCCAAAAATGGGCATCTGAAATGAATACACAGTTCTCAGATGAAGAAATACGAATGGCAAATAAATACATGAAAAAATGTTCTTCATCATTAGTCATGAGAGAAATGCAAATTAAAACCACACTGAGATTCCATCTCACTCCAGAAAGAATGGCCAAGATAGAAAACTCTACCAACAACAAGTGTTGAAGAGGCTGTGGGGAAAAAGGAACTCTTCTACACTGTTGGTGGGAGTGTAGACTGGTGCAACGACTGTGGAGGTCAGTCTGGAGATTCCTCAAAAAGCTGGGTCTGGAAGTCCTGTTTGACCCAGCTATTCCGCTTCTAGGATATTCCCAGAAGAACTGAAAACATCATATCACAATGATATATGTGCAGCCATGTTTATAGCAGCACAATTTGTAATAGCTAGATCTTGGAAACAACCTAAGTGCCCATCAACTGAGGAGTGGATAAAAAAGTTGTGGCATTTTTATACAATGGAGTACTACTCAGCTATAAAGAATGATCACATCGACATATTTATAAATAAATGGACATGACTTTAGGCCATTCTCTTAAGCGAAATAAACCAAACTCACAAGGGTAAATACCATATAGTCTCCCTAATATGAGATTTGATAAGAGTATATAAGACTTTATGGTAAGCATGAGTCCCCGTCTCATAGCTTTGAAGTCTTTCAAAGCTTTCAATCATCAGTTGGAATGGTTTTATCCTATTTTGTTTGATTATATCATGCGTGATGACATGAACAGCTGTTTTGAAGAAAACAAAACATTATGACAGCTATTGCTAATTTAATATCATCCTACTTGGAAGTCCTACCATGGTTCATTTTTTCTACTACCATTGGATCTATCTATCACATTGTGTCTTATTGGAATTTGAATGTGTGTGATAGTTTAAAAAAATTTTTTTATCAAAAATGTATTATAGTACCCATTGATCATTTTCTGTTATTCGGTTCAGAAAGCCCTGTAATTCTTTCACTCTATGCATGCCTTTATACTATTGTGTTTTGTTTGATATTATTGTATTTGAAACTGTGCTCAACTCTATCAGAGTAAGCGATATGGTGTTAGCTACTGTTGATGTCCAGTTGTCTTAATGTAAAGTACTGTGTTGCCTATGTTGTCCTGTTCTGATCTGCCCTGTACTGCCCTCTTTTGGTTTATTCTCTTTCAAACAAATAAATAAATAAATAAATAAACAAACAAACAAAAAATCAGTCTATTACACCAAAGAGACTATGTTATATATGTAACCACATTACTAAGTTTTTGTTGGATTAATGAACATAATGATTTCCACTCTCAGTGTTTGATTGTCCACTTTTCTATGCTTTAATTTAGAGACTTGAACAACTATTTCTTAAATGACAATATTTAATCTATCAACTAGTGATTTCTTAACATTAATTTCTTTTGAAATTCTGTATTACTTCTACCCTTTTTTCTGTTTTTAATTTTTTTCTTTAAATAAAAAAAAAACAGTGTTACTACTGCAGTAAATTTGCAAAATACCTGTACAGGACTAGATGCTGACAGCAAGCATCAAAGTTCTGCTGTGCTTTAAGTAATAGGTGGAATAAAATCATTTGGGATTTGTGTTGTAACAGGGATTGTTGAAGTATGTTCTCAACATATTTTCTCCTACAGATTTTCTTCTATGGATTATATTATTGTTTACTGTTTTAAAATTAAAATTGAGATAAATGTGAAAAAAATATTTCCATGTATGCATGCAGGTTTTGCAATTTCTTTTGCAATTAATTTCCAATTCCAGTGCACTATGGTCAGATAGTATGCATGGGATAACTTCAATACCCTTGCAATTACTTAAGAATGTTTTATGGGATCATATATGATCTATTTTGGAGAATGTCCCAAGTGCAGCTGAGAAGAATGTGTATTCTGTGTGGTTGGGTGGAACACTCTGTTAACATCCACTAAGTCCAGTTGCTCACAGGTATGATTCAGTTCTATTACTTTTTTGCTGACTTTTTTTCTAGTTGATCTATCTCTTTGTGACAGTGGGCTGTTAAAGTAGCCTATAATAATTGTGTTCTTGAGTATTTGGTTTTTCATTTCCTTTAGTATCTGTCTTATATAGTTGTGTGCTCCTGTGTTTGGTGCATATATATTTATAATTGTTAGTTCTTCCTCTTGAATTTTTCCAATTACAAATATGTAGTGATCTTATTTGTCTCTTTTAATCATTTTAGGTTTGAGGATCACATTTTCTGCAAATAGAATAGTTACCCTTGCTTTTTTCTGGGTTCCTCTTGCATGGAATACTGTTTTCCATTCTTTGACTTTTAATCTATGAGTTTCCTTTTGGGTCAGATGTGTTTCTTGTATACAGCATATTGTGGGATCATGTTTCTTGATTCATTATGTCAACTTATTTCTTTTGATAGTTTAATTGAGACCATTTACATTTATGCATATCACTGATATGTACTGGCTCAACTTTGCCATGTTATGTTCCAATAGTTTGCTTTTTGCTTTTCCCCCTTATTTAATGTGTTGTCCTACCTGGTGGTTTCTTTCTGTTGTTCTGGGAATGTGGTTATTTTTATCTCTGCTTAGGGTATTTTTCTACAGTATTTCTATAGTTGTTTTGGTGGATGTGAATTTCTTGAGTTGTTCTTTGTAATGCAAGTACCTTGATTCTCAATTAAATTTGAATGAAAGTTTTGCTGGGTACATCAGTCTGGGTTGAAAGTTGTTTTATTTCAGGGTTTCAAATATCTCATTCCAATCAAGTCTTGACTTGAGGGTTTGTGCTGAAAATTCTGCTGTGATTCTAATGGGCTTTCTTCAATACGTGACTTGTGTTTTTTCTCTAACAGCTTTTAATATTCTGTTTTTATGTTTTATGTCTGAGATCTTAACTATTATGTGTCTGGGTGTAGATTTATGTTGGTTTTGATTGTTTGGTATCTGTATTCCTCACTTATTTGCATATCAAATTTTTCCCTATGTTTGGGAAATTTTCTCCTATTATTTCTGTGAATATTTTAGATATGTCATTTGTATTGACTCCAGCGTCTTCACTAATGACTATTAATCTTATATTATTGGGCTGGGGATTTAGCTCAGTGGCTTAAGCGCCTGCCTGGCAAATGTAAGGTCGTGAGTTCGATCCCTGGAACCAAAAAAAAAATCTTATATGATTGGTCTTGGCATCATCTTGAAGCTTCTGGATTGTCATTTCTTGATGATTTGTTATTTTTAAAAGTTCTATCCTTTCATAATCACTAATTGTGATCTTGTCCTCAATGTCCAAAATCCTATCCTCAGCTTCATTTAAACAGTTTTGCATGCTTTGAATCGAATTTTTGTTCCTTGGTTGTCTCCTTCAGTTTGCTTCATGAATTCTGCTTGTTTTCTGCATTGTTCATTCAAGGTTTCAATCAGTTTCCCATGTTCCTGTACTTTTTTCTCTATTTCTTCTTTAGCTGCTGTCAGCAACTCCTTTGCTAAGTTTGTTATTTCCATCTTTACATGGGAAAGTACTTCTAATTTGATTTCCTCTATGGCCTCACAGAGTTCTTTTTAAAATTTCATTCACTATCTTTTCAGAGATTTCTTGTGTGTTACCTTTGGAGTCCTCTATTTCAATGTCTCCTGTACTTGCACCTGGTGGGCTGGATGTTTGGGATTGCATTTTGCTGTTTTGTTTTGCCATTTTCCTCTTTTCAGTTAGTGTTTGGTTCTTCATACCCACAAGTGTCAACTGTTGGTAGTGTGTATCTTCATGTCCTACATTAAGGCTGATATTTGTCCAGTTGCTGGGTCTCACAATGAATAGGTGGGCCACTCATCTTAATTCCTGCTGCAGGGCCTGTTGGGTGAGTCCTTTATTCTCCCTGGGCTGACAAGCCTAGTAGTATTGATGTAGTTCAACTTTTTAGTCCTGCTAGGACTTTACCTTCAGATTATTCCAGGTCATCAAATCTCCCTGTCTATAGTGTTTGGTTGAGACCCTAGTGAGTCCCTATTGTGTGCCTGTGTGTCTCATAAGCCCTTTTGATTTTCCTCAAGTTGAGGGAGTCCTTTTCAACACACTCCTCACTCTGTCTGATGTTTTCTCTGTGTAGGAAGGGGTCACCTTCACTCTTGTCAGACCTACCAAGGGCTTACAGTTAGTTGGAGGGAGCTTTACTACTGGCCTAATTTAGCTACTGTACACCTCTATTTTAGGGGCATACTCACCACACTGACTGGAACCAGCTTAGATCTTGTTATGGTGAAGCTGTTGCTTAATCTCCCTTCAAGATAGCACAGATAGTCCACTGTAGTCCAAGGTTCCTCTGGGCACAGAGTTCCAAGTTTGCCTGGAGCATGCTAGGATTCTGCTACCTGCCACCTGAGTATGCACAGTCAGGTCCCCAGGTGTGTTCCTGGCCTCTTGGCTGCCTGGGGTTCACTGAGCACAGTCCGGTTAGGCACACTGATCCCTCTCACATGCCTTAGGGTGGTATCAGATGCAGGGCGTGGTCTTACTACCTTTGCACAGAGTTCCAAGTAGTCCTGGCGCATGCTGGGATTCTGCCTGCCACAAGAGAACACAGTCAGGGCCTAGTGTGGCTCCCAAGCCTGCTAGCTGCCTAGTGTTTGTCCAGCGGAGTGCAACTAGGCCCTCTGGTCCCTCTCATGTGCCTTTCAGTGGTATCAGACACAGGGTGTTATCTTACTGCCTGGGCGCAGAGTTCCAAGTTTGCCTGGTGCACGCTGAGATATTGCCGCCACCAGAGCACGCACAGTCAGGGCCTCTGGTGGGCTCCTGGCCCTGCTACAGCCTGGGGCTTGCCAAGCACAGTTCAATTAGGGGGCATTTGTATTATGTGGCTCTCTAGATTTGGGGTACAAGTTATGTCCTGCCTGTGATCCTTCTGACCCAGTCAACAGGAACACTTCATGATGAACCTTTTAAGGTGACTTAATTTTATGTGCACATGTTTGCAGTTCATATGGCTCACAAATGTCTACTGATTATTAAGTGCCTGCTTTGAGGAAGATGACAGCAATTACATTAAGTATGGAGGTATATTAGATTTTTTAAAATTAAAGTATATGCCACTGATAAATGCAGAATCAACTGAGAAAGGAGACTGTTATAAAATGAACTAAATGTGTAAATTCAGAATTATGAAAATTAGTTTAGGAAGGAAATTATGAATACATGAAACAGGAGTATTTGTTCTTATATATTCTCCATTATTTAACTGATTTAAATGAGGGAGTATAGAGACAGGGATAGAAAGAGACAGGGGGAGAGAGTGTTTAAACTGTACCATGCTGTATTTTATGAAGTCCTAATTTCTAAGGTCTGAAAGTAAAGTGCACTCCCAAGTCCTGCTAGTGCCTGTTGACAGAAAGATCTCACTGAAACCCATGGTCTCTGTCCTGAGTTCTGCCAGCTGCCACCTCTGCCCACCTCCCTGAGCAGAGGACTCCTGATGGGGCTGGGGCTGAGCTGGGGCATCAGGTGTTCTTACATTGCCAAGGTGAGGATTGAGCCATGTTTTTACAAATCTTATAAATAGGAATTTCATGGATTTAATTTCCTACTCTGAAGCATTTGTTTCACCATTTGACAACATCTCAACATCAGAATAAAACTAGCAAATTCCTTTTTACAGGATGTTCAATTGACTTTTTTCATCTTTTGGAGACATGGTCTCACTATGCAGTTCAGGCTGGCTTTGGGCTCATTTTGTAACCCAGGCTGGTCTCACATGTACAATTGATTCTCCTGCCTCAGCCTCCAAAGTGCTAGGGTTACAAGAATGACCAAAAATTCCTAGGTAATTTGATATTTAAAAGAAATCTCATTTCAAAAACTTTTGTTTCCTTGAGGTGGCAATGAATAACCATTTAGTGAAATTCCTAAATAGATAATGGAAAATGTAAGTACATAGGTATGTTCTTATGCAATTAATTTTAACCAAGCATGTTTACTTGACCTTGGATGGGTCAAAAGTCACGTGAAGGCTATGTGTTTCAGAGTCTCCACAGGTCACAGGATGTTAAAAGAGAAAGAAAATCCTAGAGACTAAATGAAAACACTCACATGGCAGCTTCCTTTCCTGCACCTGCTCCTGGTGCCTTGTGTCTTTTCCCATGAAACAAATGCCCCCTTCTGGTTCCAAGTCGGGAGAGTTTTTGTGTGGGCACAGAATGATGTCCTCTCACTGTGTGTGGGATGCACTGTGATACAGAGCCGTGTCCTTGGGTCTTAGGCTGCTCAATTGCAGTTACAGTTTGTTCTTGCCATTGTCATGGAAGATGATGAATCAGCCCTTCAAGGTGTCTGCATAACTTATGTAAGTACAATCGTGACAGCTGCCCCTCAGCCTACACAACAGAAAACACAAGGACATCCTGGTCAGGAAACTGTG
Source organism: Dolichotis patagonum (assembly GCA_004027295.1). NCBI lineage: Eukaryota > Metazoa > Chordata > Mammalia > Rodentia > Caviidae > Dolichotis > Dolichotis patagonum. The sequence continues at coordinate 8,713 of PVJX010047459.1, forward strand.
ACATATATCCACTGTTTATCCCAGTCATGTCCACATCTCCTTTTCTAATTCCTTGTTCTCCATAATTTACATTTCAGAAGTGCAAACAAGAAAACCCAATTCAGCCCCTAATCCATAGTGATTGTTTGTGCTCAGTCCTGATCACTGACTGGTAATAGTTTGAAATCCAGGGCTAGGCTCCTCTCCAGAGCTGCAGGGTCAGCGCTGGGCTGCTTTTCATGAGTACAGGGAGGACTTATTTGCATTTCTGCCTGCTGTCTAAACAGCACTGTGATTGGACCCTCAGAGCAGGCAGTGTCCACAACAGATATGAGTGCACTAGGGAACTCTGGTAACAAAGACACATTCAACAGAATATTATAGCTCTTGTGATAGTGCTGTGTTGTGTTTGTAACTCTTCATCAGCTTTCATTTTTGTCCATATACTCAGCTCATGTTTTTTATATTAATGATGCTTGCTTTGTGAACATGTGAAATGTTGAGTGCCATGAGCAGTTGTGTTCTCCATATAAAATCTGATGCTGTGTGAGTGTCATCAACATTGTCTAGGTCTTTGCTCTCATGATCAGTGAGCAGATTGATTCTTGGTCCAGCTCCTGGACATTCCTGTTGTGGTTTGTAGACCCCTAATCCTGTGGTGAGAATGTGTGTGCCTATGCTGTGTTCTGCTCTTCTATGAAAGAATACAGTGCTGGCATTCCTTTGCAACCTGTTACTGAATTTCTTGATCTAACCTGTGGTTAACTTCCACTGCCTCAAATTTTTCTAACTTTTTTTGGTTCTTATTCATTTTTTCAATAGTGTTTGCAGTATATAATTGATGTATTTATTGTATACACATACACTTGTACATAAAACTCTTTAATTCTTGTTTCACCAGATTCCCTCTAACATCCTTCCATTTCTTATTTTCCTTCCGTTTTGCAAAATATCTTTTTATCATTTTTTTCCATTTAGCACATTTATATTCTTTTTTTTCTGATCTTAAAGTATTTAAGTATTAACTATGAAGTATTTAAGGGTTTTTTTCTTAACTTAAAGTATTTAAGTAATAACTATGAAGTATTTAAGGTTTCCTGATCTATATCACTTATATAGTACAACAGCTTTTTACAGCTATTCCTTTGGCAGTCAATGACTATCAAAATACAGTGAATGGAGAACTCAAAAAACTTTATTCTGTTCTTGAATTGTTTCTAAGGTGTGTCTCTTATTTTAGATAGTTTGTGTGCTATTTCACCTTCTTTATCTAAATTAATTTACACTTATTATCTCCAGATCCACCAATTTTCCTTAAAACAACTCAAATTTACCTCTAGTCTGTAGGTACACCACATTTTCAGCCTTTATTTATGGTTCATGTGAATAAAAAGGTCACTTTAATATTTTAACTTTTGTGAGCTCTGGTAATATCAAAATGCATAATATAATTGATGATTTAATACTGTATCATCAAAGACATAGAGTAATTCACAATCATGTATAAACATAACTGTTTTAACAAAATTAAATTATTATATTACTTGTCAATTTGTTTAATGTTTTAAAATTTTGCTTATGTTTTGAATGTATTATTGAGATATATATAAACAACTTTCTGCAATTTCCTGCGTGGCGTTATGCTTAAAAGAATTTTATGTGCTTCAGTGTCAACACACATTTGTTAAATGATCTATTTTATTACAAGCAAGAACATGTTCAAAGCCATGCTGGGTCTGAGAGGAATATCAAGAACAAGATGCCATTTAATATTTCCTGTTACTCAGCACAATCCATGAGGGTCTTGATAGGAGGAGAAGTCAAATTTCCCATTCCTGTGAGGCAGCAGAAGCCATTCTGGACCTGAGAGGAGTAACAAGAAGAAAAAGAAGACCATTTACCCTTCCCATGACCTGGCACAAGGATGCAAGTCCTTTGAGGAGAACAAGCCAAATACACCCTTCCCATGAACTGGCACAAACCATTCTGGGCCTAGCAGAAGTAAGAAGAGGAACAACAAATCACGTCACCCTTCTTGTTAGCCAACATGTTGAGAAGACTAAAAATACCATCCTGACCATGGATTAGGATTACTTGGAAGAACCTTTAGATTTGGCTCCTTTGGGGTAAGTGCCCAATAAGAAGGGAATTGAATGATATAAAAGGTGACAAACAAAGGGAAACTGTTTGAGAAAACAAAAATGGATAATTTGCCAAAAAATTCACATTGAAGGATTTGGCAAAATAATTTGCAAATAATAATAACTGCTTAAGTATTGGAAATACAGTACCCATCCCTTCAACACTTTTATTCACAGATAGAGAAGATCCTTGTGCCTGATCTTCATATGGGGTAAACCATCTATGGTGAAAGCAAGCCAGGGTGGGGTTTCCACTGTCCACTCCAAAACCTATACTGAAGCCATTTCATTAACATGTGCTCTTAAAACATATACATAAGCCCTCAGTCTAGGCAACTCTGAGAAGGCTTGCTTATAAGTATATGAGCCTTTGAAAGGACATGGTGATTCAAGCAAAAAGAGAGATTATATATAAGTAAGTAGGTAGGTAGGTAAATAGATATCAAAAAGATAGAATGCTACTACTGTCTGGAATAAATCCTCAATTCTAACCTCTATAAAGAAAGTACAGTCCCTACTCCTGTTGAACTACCATTAGCAGAAGGCTCAGTGAGGCCCTTGAGCAGTGTCCTGAGTGCAGCCAGGCTGCCCCTATTCCTTAATTCCCTTAGCACTGTGCTGCACATGGTGCTGGTGCTGATTGTGGGGGCAAAGTCTCCTGGAATGACCTGGCTGAGGGAAGAGCTGTGTTCTAAGACCCTGAGGACAGGGAAGTGAAGGATTTCTTTCCCCACTCTGAAGCATTTAATACTACATGAGACAACTCATTGTCATGAAGATAAAATGATCTGATTCATTTTTAGATGATGATGATTTGACACTCAAAGGAAACCAAAACACACAAAATTTACAGCTTACTTTGAGATGAATGCAAGTCACATTTACTCTTCAAAGAAACTTCATCTTAATAGATAAAAAATAACTATGTAAATATATATCCATGTAATTTAAATGTTAAGCCATGAATAAAAATAATATGGCATATATAAACAAGGGAGTATTAGTCATAAAGAAGAATGATTTTGAACCATTTGAAGA
>PVJX010047460.1:0-11859 GCA_004027295.1 Dolichotis patagonum
CACAGGAAAGGCCCCGAGCCCTGCCTTCCTGAGGCCACGCAGAGAGGGTGCTGTCTGGATTGCTGTTTTGATTATTTTCTCGGTCCTCAGCAGTCGTGAACGACGAATTCAGGAGTCTTTGGACTGGATTTCCACGGACTGTGTGTTCCCCCTGGGACCAGCTGTCTTCTCCGTGATTCAGGAATTCAATCTCCCTGGGCAACGCCCGGTGAGGCTGGGAGCAGCAGGAACACTCCCAGCCCTGGAGGACGGCGGCGAAGCGCCGAGGCCTGGGCTGCCGGCTCTCGGGGGACTGCGTCACCCTGAGGTCTCGTTATGCAGCTTAGGCTGGCCTCGAACTCGCCGTGTAGCTCAGCCCAGCCTCACACTATGATCCTCCTGCCTCAGCCGTCGGAGGGTGGGGGTAGCACCCTTGCTTCCCATTGCCTGTTTGAAAGCAGAGCCTGAAAGCCGCACGCAGCTCTCCTGCTTCGTCAGGCCCTGCAGTCACCTCGTGCGCTGGCTGGGAGAGGCGGGCTGGGAGCGCTGTCGCCATTATGGGGCGCAGGGGGAGACGGTGGGGTGGCCTGGTGCCAGGACAGGGAAGAGCAGGCGAGTCTGTGCCGCTGAACTGATGGTCCTGGTGCCGTTTTGAGGTCTGAACGGGCCCTGAGGCTGCAGGCAGGTGTGACACACGGGGTGGTGATGTGGGGAAGACGCGCCCTGCAGAGCAGAGCGGCAGGAGGGAGCAAACCCGAAGGGGCAGTGAAGGGGCAGCTGTCGCAGGTGAGGTGCAAGGCGCGGGGTGCAGGGGAGGAGAGAACCTGGACAGCAGAGAGGCAGTGCCATGGCAACGGATGCCAGGAGGGACAGGAGGATGGCAGAGGGACAGGGCAGGGATGGAGCCTGGGTCCTGGGACCAGAGGGTCAGGGCTTGATAACTGGATGTTAACGCCTGGTGGGAACGTTTCCTACCCCACACACTTTCGTCAGCAATTTTCTTTTTCTTTCTTTCTTTCTTTCTTTTCTTTACTTTTTTTTTTTTGAGAGACAGTTTCGCTAGTAACTCAGGCTGGCCTTGAACTCACTGTGTAGCCCAGACTGGCCTTGGACTCATAACGATCCTCCTGCCTCAGCCTCCCAGTGTTGAGATCACCGGTTTGGGTCATACCCTTCACAGCAAGACTGCACAGGGCAGAGTTCAGTTCAGGTTTAAACTGCTCGTGGCCCCCGGGGGTCCATCTGTTAAGTACTGAAAGTGCTGGAGGGATCTCGAGTTTCTTGTAATTGCAGACCAACAGGGGTGCCCCTTGTTGTAACTTTTAGGTCTCGGCATCGTCATCGTCCCTTTGGAGAGGCCCAGTTTTGGTCTCACACGTCACTGAAGGCCACTGGACAGCTAAAGACACACCTTACACCGGACACGGGAACTGAAATACCACATGGCTTCTCTCCCACGAGAACCCAAAGCATAAACAAATGAAAGCACAAAATGAACACTAGGTCACAGCAAAGAGGGAGACAGATCTTTTGCAAAAGAGAAGGGGACCAGGGTTGGGGGAGGGGATGAGGAAAGGTTGGGTACACACCCCACGAGGGGCGTGGTCACCGTGGACTGCAAACACGGGCTGGTAAAAAGTAAACACTAAAAAGATGCATCTTTCCTACTCCTTCTAAAAGCAAACATCTAACCTAGTTCACCTTTAAGAAATTGCTGATTTCTTCGCAGGGCACTTAATTAAATATCAAAGGTGACCTCAATGGTGGCCTAACTTTAGGTTCAGTCTCCCCTGAATTGGTTCAAAGCAGGGCCTGGACCCACGCAGTGGAGCCCCCTCTGCAGGTGTCACTGTGCCCCAGGGGATAAAGGTTTATCCACACTAGGGGGTGAAACTGGCTCCAGAAGGCTCCCCACAGATAAACAGCCCCTGAGGTGGTGCAGTGCTCGCAATCCTTGCATGTTTAGATTTTAGGAAACAGAGCCTCTAAATAGAAATAAACACTCATCCCAGACGTTAGGGAGTAGGGCATGTGCTGTGGGAACACTGCTGGCTCTCAGCCTCGAACTGATAAGAGCTGTTTCCGCAGGGAAACCCCAGTGCGTGTGCAGGGAGAAATCATTTCAGATCTCTCCGGCACGAGGATGCCGGTGATGGTTTCTGGAATAACTGCTTTTCTGGCAAATCTCTAAAAACCTATGGATAATTTCATTTACAAAACTTAAAAGCAGACTAAATTCATATTTACCGTGGAAGGAAAACCAACAAAGAAGAAAACATAGAGAAGTTAGAGATGTGAAGCCAGGTGGGGTAGTGCGCGACTATAATCCTAGCACTTGGGAGGCAGAGGCAGGATGCTTGCTGTGAATTTCAAGGCCAGCCTGAACTGCACAGTGAGACGCTGTCTCACACACACCGCACCCCGTTCCTTAGTTTTCCTGGTAAGCACAGCAGTGTAGCACAGCACAGCAGTGGGCTGGGTCTGGGCTTCGGTTTGGGGCTGTAGGAAAAACCTCAGGCTGCAGTGTGCGACCGGCTGGCTGGCCTGGGGATGCTGGGTGTGGCTGCTTTTTCTCTTTTTTTGGGAGGGGTACAGGGCTCGAACTCATGACCTCACGCTTGCCAGGCAGGCACTTATACCACTGAGCTAAATCCCTGCTGACTACGCTTTTTATTACCGTTAATTATGCCTTTCCTGCTGAGGAGCAGACTGTGCACAGCTCACCCAGGGCCAGCCTTGCAGGAGGTGCTGCCGTTTCAGTCCTCTCCAGCCCTTGAGTTAATAAGACGGGGGCTTCGTGTCCACCGAGAAGGGTGCCGTGGTGGCCTCCGGGACTCCGCCCACTGCTGTGTGGGTAGCTGAGGCCTTCCTCTGCGGCCGACCAGGAAGGCAGGACGGGGCAGCAGGGGCTTCCCAGGTTCAGCGATGCCTGGTGCCCTCCCCGGTTATCTTTTCTCAGCAGAATAGCCGTGAGCGCTACTCTCTGAGGTCTGTTTCTCTTACCCAGACTCTGATGGGTTAGTCTTGTCAGAGATTTGCTAACTACTTCAAAGACCAAAACAAACAAACAGTCAAAAAACCGGTATTTATATTACATTATGTTTGGAGTCCAAAGATGCTATGTGGTCTTCTACTCTTTAAGGGGATAGAGTAACGAATTTGTATAATTGATAATTTAACAGAAAACCTATTTTATTTTTTGCCAATGGCAAAGTCTTTTTACTTTTGCTGTTATTACAGTTTGATTGCACAATGTGAAGCATTATTTAAAACATTTCAATGCACCGACCAGAGCTTTGAGAGATTACCATTGGTTCTAACTGACCTCCACATTAATTTCACATTATTTATTTTTCTTTTTCTCCTTGATATAAAATGGATTTGGAAAAAACCCCAGGCCTTCTTTAGAAGGCCTTTGGTCTTTTCTGCACTGAAAAGTTGTTCATCTCTTGTAAAGCACGGGTGTTAAGATCAGTTATCTTGGGGATGAATTTCAGCTCTGCCAGTTACTTATATTTTAAATGTTTTCTTAGTACATGTTTGCAGTACATAATCCTTCGTTTCCTTTCATCCTTCTCCCCTCCCTCCGTCTCTTCGCCTCCTTCCCGTTGGAAGGGACCGTCTCCCTACCTGCTGTTATCTTTTATTTGGACTTTATTATTTGGGTTTCACACAGGAGACACCACGCCGTACCCAAGCGAACATGACTGACTGCACGCACACTGTGTTTGAAGGTCCATCCATTTCCCTACAGCTGACTGGACTTCACCCTTCTTTACGGCCGGCAGTATTCCACTCGTCTGTGGGTGGACGTGCAGGACCCTTCTAAGGTGCAGTTGTTATGAGCCGTGCTGCTATAAACACAGCTGTGCGCGGGTTACTGTCAGAGCGTGTGCGTAGCCCCTTCAGGAGGATACCTGGAGGCGGAATAACAGTGAAGTGGACTTTCTAGCTTCAGTTTTAATTGCTCATGTTTTTATATTTAGCTGCACTTTACACGAACCTCAGATTTTTTAACCCCTAAAGTGAGAAGACTGATACTTCCACGAGGTTCAAATAAAATAAAGGTAAGCTATACATTTGCAAGCTGTAAATCTGCATTCTAAGGGTACGATACTGCCCCTTCCACTGCCAGGAGGCTTTGCACACAGCTTCTCTCATCCCTTCCACGGCAGATTTAAGTCTTTGCCCCCCACGTTCCTACCAGCTGAGGGTCCACTGCTCCGGAACAGGAGGGGACCTTGGAAGGCCCAGGCCAAGCGGAGCTGACGGCTGCGTGTTCTGCAGGGCGGGCACCCTGGTCTCTCAGCCCGGCTGGGTGCTGTTCTGCCGGGGTATGGTCTGAAGCCGACTCCAGACGCTGTATCTTCCTAGGCACGGGCAGGTCACCCCTTCAGGACAGCACTGGGGGCCGAGAGGCTGCACAAACCCTCAGGGGAGGACACTTCCGGGGCTCGGTTCCCAGGCGCCTCAAAGCAGACAGCGTCATTTGCAAAACTCCTGCAGTTGGGGTCTCCTCAGTCACTGTGCCCTGCCTTGGCCTCCACAAGCCAGGTAGGGGGACCCCATCATTTTCAGTCCCCCTAAATGTGCTGTGGCTTTCTCTGGGTCCATCACCCTCCACTCCGAGTGGCTAAGGATGGTCCCCCTCAGGGTTCAGGGTACTCCTCGCTGCCCTGAGGGCCGGGGCCCCAGACTGGGTGCTCTGAGCCTCCTCTTCCAGCCTGTCCAGGACCCCGGCTGAGTGTCACCCTCCGGTTCCCCGCATCACCCAAAGGCCAAGCATCTGGCCACTCACTGCTGTGTCCAGCGGGGCGCTCGGCGGAGATGGGCAAGAGCTGGCCCCAAGACACTGCCTCACCTGGGGGCTGAAGCAGCAAACGGAAGAGAAGCTGGTGCCTCCACGCAGAGCCTGCTCTTAGCCAAAAAACGGGGCACATCTGTGGGCGAAGGAGAAGCCTCTGAACTCAAGAGGATGGAAGGTGCGAGACGGGAAGGGCGGCAAAGCTGGGCCGTGTGTGCGGGCGTGTGTGTGTGCGTGTGTGTGTTTGAACATGCGTGTGTGCATGTGTGTTTAAAGCCCTCAGGAGCACGTGGACAACTACATCACTTTAGTTGCTTAAAAAGAAGTTTAAATACATGAGGCAACACCTAGGCCTAAACATGAAACTTTTCAATGAAGGAACTGAGCCCAGGCCTCCCTCCGCAGCTTCCTGTGTGCTGCTTCGAGAGCTGCTCACGCAGAAAGTGGTTTACACCACCCTTCTGGGAGACTGCGTAGCTCACGACAGGACTCCAACCTAGGTTGTGGATTTCAGAACAAATAAACAATAAATTTACAAGACAAAGGATTCATAAAACAAAGAAAGAAAACTTCATCAAAGCAGTGTATTTACATTTACGCGCTGTGGACGACATGGAGATCGGGGTGCTCACCCCACGGCATAGCACACGCGTGGCGTATCAGACGACCCGGCAAAGGCGGCCCACAGCCCCTCCCGGGACACAGGGACATGGACGAGGCCGATTTCTCGGGCCCGGCCTACGACGTCCCCTGTGCATGCCGGACTTGCTTCTGCAGCACTTGCACTCCGCCTCCTCCACGGGGACCTGGCGCGCTGGGCTGTGACCCTGCAGCTGTGACCCCGAAGCCGTGCCCGGTTCAAGCCAGGTCTCTGTCCGCTCTTCAGCACAGGAAGCCGAGTCAGGGGTGTCCACACACGCGCCATCCTTCAGCACACCCGCACCCAGAGGCAGGTGCCCTCCGTTCGGAATCCCTCCCGCTGTGTGGATCTGTCGGGCACTCGGGACCCAACACGGTGCTTCTCAGAAAGATCCTAAACTCCGATCTATACATGTGTGACTGAGGCAGGGAACCACGAAGTTCAAATTTATCAGCAGTACCAAATGGGTTTCTGACTGTAGTCACAAAATCCTCAGTTCAAAAACTTGTTCTGGAAAGAACAGAGCCTCTCAGGACACCAGTGACAAATGGCAATCGGGTCACCCCCAAGAACCAGGAACCTGCCGGATCTTCATTTCCCAACCTCTTGATGGGCTTCCGATTTCCACACCTGCAAAGGCCAGGGTGCCACGGGATGGTACAAAGGGACAAGGGGTGTATCTACAAGTAAACAGTCTGATTTAAAAAAACAGTTTAGAAGTACAGCCTAGTTGTAGAACTTCTATTCTGTCTCCTCTTGGGCTTTACTGCAAAGAGGGTTAGGCCCACAAATCTCCTTTCTGTGGACAACAGACAGGGCCACTTCCCCAGCCATGCACACATCTGGCTGTAAATAAAGACGTCATGTTTGAATCGTGAATCAGCTCTCTGGAAATCTGTCAAAATCGAGTTGTTTTGGAGCCCACAAAGCTAAAGAGCAAACTCTGACCTTTGATGTTCCCAAACATAAAAGCTGCCTCTAAAATATACTTGATAGAAAACATACTGTATCCTACTCATCATGAAGACAGTGCGGCATACGGGGGGTTGGGGGATTCTAGAAGCCTGGCGGGGAGCAACACTTGCTGCTTTGCAGAGCTGGCTGATGACCTGGGCGGCGGAGACCGCAGCGGGAGGGCGTTTTAAATAGATCCTTGGTCCATGCATGGAGATACTGCGTCAGAGAAGATGAGGCACCTCCTGAGGATAAATGTCAACCAGATTTGTTTATAAAACAGGATATGAACTCTGGAGAGAGCCCTGACCCATCAGTGTGACGTCCAAACATGCTAAATCACTGTGCTCCTGGGACACCCGGAACGAGCTGCCCCGATCTCTTAGTCCAGATAGAATGAAAGATGGCCACGTGCTGCATGGCGACGTCTAGGCGGACAGTGGGCCATGAATTCTGCGATGGGTCCACGAGGTGACACCTGGTGAGGTCTCAGTGCACACGGCATGCTGTCCACTGCGTGTGCGGCGGGGGGGGCGGGGGCTACAGTGCCGAGACGTCATCTGAATTCAGGGTGAGGTCCACAAGCCCATCGCTACGCTGAGCACTCGCTGGACTGTTCATTCGTCCGTGGATCCATCCGCCCACTCAGCACTCCCTGAGGACGGGCGTTGTGGTTTGGGACAGAGATGAAACACACAGCACCCATCTTTGGGTACCTGGTAGCTCAGTAAGAGAAAGGCAAAGTAATTCCCCCACAGCCCGGCGAGAGCAAGGTCATGCAGCGCTCATCTCCGTGCTGGGAAAACAATCCTGCTGCCTTTGGAAAGACGCCTTTGCTTACGGGGTTGTTTCCAGGAGCAAAGAAGGGGCTCGGGATGGCTGGAACCAGGGAGGCGCTGGGGGCCAGCGAGAGACCGAGGGAGAGGAGGGTGAGACTGGACAGACAAGGACGGTGGCGATCACACGGTGGCGTCACTCGGATACGGAAGCAGTCAGGCAGTGGGTGAAGCAGAGACAGGCAGGCTGAGAGAGGTGACCTGGGGACAGAAGCGGCTTCCACTTGTAGAGAGCCATCAAAGCTGGAGATGAATCAGGCATGTGGGGCTAAAGCAAGGCCGGCCCTAAAACCACAGAGAGCCCAAAGCAAGCCCCCTAAACAAGCTGTTCCAGCTCCAAGAAGGCAGCGGCCAGGCCAGCCAGCCAGACAAGTCTCACGGGTGACCTACATCCATGGAGCCACCCTAGGGCACAGTGTGGTTTGGTCTTCTTTGAAGACAAAGGGTGCCCAAGCAGGAGCCGTGTTTTGTTTGCTTTATTTTTCCTAAACTAAGATCCCAGTATCCGGGCTGAATGGCAGTGTTGGCGTTTTGCAAGCAACAAGGGAGTCTGGGGTTGCGGTTTGGGTGCTGGGTCTCTGAAAGGTTCACCGTCACCATCCTAGGTGGGAATACTGTGAGGAGAACCAAATGCAAAATGAGAACAGGGCTCCTCAGAACCTGACAGAGGAACACGTCTTGTGCCACAGAGAAGTGAGGCAGTGACCTTTTACGTGTAAAGACGGTCTATCAAGGAGGAAGGCCCCAAGTGGTAGCGTTTCTTTTCTCTCCCACTGCAGCACGCAGGCTTGGGAGTTTGAAATGTGTTGTCTTGCTGCATGGGGATCGTGACCGTCCCTCTCAGATGTCTCTAGTCTTGAAAAGTGACGTTTTCCAAGCACTTACGGTGACACCCGTTCCCAGCTCCAGCCCCTGCTGTTCTTTCTGTCTCCATCCAGTGGGTTATACTAGGCGCTTCAGCAAAGTGGAATCCTACAGGGTCTGCCCTTTTGTGTGGGCCTGCTGTAATGTCTAATTAAAGCGAGCATTACGTTGCTTAGGGAAGAGAGCGCTATTTTACCATGCTATTTTGAAATGTATTTTTCTATCTCGATGCTTCATTTTTTTGTTGTTTGTAGATAGGGTCTCAAACTCACAGCAACCTTCCTGCCTCAGCCTTCTGGGTGCTGGGATTACAGGCTGGCACCCCTACACCCCCACCCTGGCTCAGCTTTTATAAGGACTCTATGTACACTTTTAAAAACATTTAAACTAGAATTCTGGAGTACTTTTAGAAAAGATACTGTTGAGAGTTCCTAATTTTAATTTTCCACTTAACGTCTTTGGACTGTAGTATCCATGTTCCTCCCTATACTATTATTTTCGTACTGTTTACCTTCAAACGTTTCCTGCCTCATTACTTTTATTTACAAAGGAAATTGTAAGCGTCTGCCATAAATGCAAAGAGAGGCTCCCAAAGAAGTCTCTCTGTCACCGTGGTTGCCGTGACTCCACAGTCTGGTGGTATTTTATTCTATTTTATTTTACTTGTCAGAGGTGTCGCTGCGACTCTGCACTCCGTGTTTCGGACGTGAACACAGATCTCACATTTGCAGCAGCTGCGAAGATTGGCGGCTGCCATCCTCACTTCACAGGTGCTGCGCCAGAGGCGGGAGGCGGCTGGTGTCCCCAGGGCTGAGCAGGAGCCGCTGCTCCCCAGGGCAGGCTGGCACCTGCAACCCACAGCCGTCCCGCGCTGTGCGAGGGAACCTTACCGAAGAACACGGGTAGGAGGCCCGACGCACTCCCGGCAATTCTGAGGCTCTGCCGGCTCAATGCAGGTTCCCGCTCCCTGCGGGGCTTCCTGAATCTCATTCCACAGGAATGGGTGAAGGCAGGCACCTGAAGGAGGAGCCATCCCTTCCCCAGGGCCCCCCCCCCCCCGTGTGCTGTGTGGCTTCCCGAATCACTCAGTAAAACTATCACGTGGCGCTTTAGACCCAGCATTGACCAGAAGGAATCGCAGGTGTTTATGTCAACAAGCCACAGGGCTCCCCGAGGCCGCCTGAAAACTCCCGCAGGCAGCCCGCTGGCTGCAAGCAGCGCGCTGGCTGTGATCTGCACAGCTCTGCATGGTGACTCCCGAGGGGCCTGCAGACCCCAGGGCCACGCTGAGCAGCAAGTCCTGGGCCAGGCGGGCTTGCGGGCAGGCGGGCGGCTCTACTCAGGCACCCAGAGCTCCGCAGCCTGTGGATTCCTAAAGCATCCCGAATTCACATCTCGAAAACAGAAAACAATTAAAATGGCTTCAGGGCGAGTCCTGGCATCCCTGTGAAATCTGCTTCCTAACTTCTTCCCCTAGGTTCAAGCCGTCTTTAAGATCCTGGTTTTGCTTTGTCACTCTGGGACTCCTTGGAGGGTGTAGCCAGCTGAGGAGATGTTTTCCTAAGAGGTAAGGTCTTGGAGCGGTCCCTTTTGGAATAACTCAGATCTCCAACATTATTTAAGCTGGGCATGGCGGTGCACACCTGCAATCCCAGCACCCAGGAGGCTGAAGCAGGAGGATTATCTTAGGTTTGAGGCCACCCTGAGCTATGTAGTGAGTTCAACACCAGCCTTGGCTGTAGGGCAAGCCCCTCTCTCTAACAGGAGAGCACACCCACAGAAGATGAGCGTCTCCCTGCTCTTCTACGCCACACCCTTTGGAGCACAGTCCTCCAGAAGTCACAGCCAAATCCCAGCAAATCCTGTTCCCCACTCAGCACTGCCAGGGATGAGGTCACAGCTTGGAATTCTCCCACGAGAAACTCGCAAGAGCACAGTGGTTCTTCAGTCCCAGCCGCCGAACACTGGCTGTGTGACTGACTGGCTCTGCCCCCACGGAGGGACGAGGGACTGGGGTCCAGGACGGCAGCGCCAGGACGTGGCCCTGACCCTTCCCTGTGATCCAGTGTCTCCTTCTCCTCCCGGCTCCTCTGAGCCACCCTGTGCTGCTCCCCCTGAGAAGGGCGGGTAATCGGATCCATGTGTGATGGGGACACTGCCCTGGAAGTCGGCTGCAGACTCACGAGGCCTAAGGACCTGGGAATGTCAGCTTGGGGTCGTGGGCGTGGAAAATCGTGAGTCACTGCAGGCCAGGGACTTCCCTAAATCCAGAGCTCGGGGAGGTGGCAGAGGAACTGGAAACCTGAAACAAGAGCCTTAATTCAACAAGGATTTACAGGACCCCATTCGAGCCCCACAATTAGGCCTTTGGGGAAGATCTGGGGTGCAGATCTGCCGGCAGGAAGCAGGCCCCAGGCGCAGAAGGAAATGCAGACTCCAAGGCCGCAGGCCTAGCACCTGTGAGCCAGTCAGGAAGCACTGCATGGGACGCTGGATCCTGACTGGAGGGAGGACTGGGAAACACTGTGGAGAGGATTGGAAGTGGACACAGCAGCACAGCCCAGGGGCGGTGGAACGGACTGAGAGCTCTGTGTATCCTCCCGGAGTGTGATCCCTATTCACTGCAGCCATTTTCCTGGCAGTATATGTTTCCACAATTTGCAGATCTGGTGAACATGAAAAGCTCTAGTACAAAGCATGTTCAGCCTCCAGGCTTGGTGGTGCATTCCCACCATCCCAGCTCTCAGGAGGCCGAGGCAGGAGGATCCCGACAAGTTCAAGGCCAGCCCGAACCGCATAGTGAGACTGTATCACAAATCCAACAACAGCAACAGCAACAATAGCAGCATGTTCACTCGAAATTTGGAAAATTGAAGGCCATGCAACTCAGCCCCTTCTAAGTGACGCGGCGGCCCCACAGCAGCCCTACTGCGGGTCTGCCGTGTGCTGGGTCCTGGCCAGGAGCCGTGCACAGGCGCAGGGCCGAGGTGGTGCCGCACGGGGACGGCACAGGCAGCCGGTCCCACCCAAGTTCCCACTTCATGCTGTGCCGGGCCCAGGGTCCTGTCCCGGATCCCTTCTGGGCCTGCAGGGCCCCAGGCGCCTGCTCGTGGGTCAAGTAAGGCACCCTGATAACTGCGGGGCTGGGCTTCGAGTCAGCCCACCCTCCTGTCTCAAAAAGACAAAACAAAAACCACCACCAACCCCCCGAAAAACAAAACTCAAGGCAGAGACACCGACGTTAACACCTATATTTGCTTAAACTTTGAAGTAGGTTGCTGCCTCCGGCCTTCTTTGAGATTAATTTGAAAAAAAGGAAAAAGACAAGCAAAACAGGTGGTACCCGCCTGTCATCCCAGCACTCGGGAGGCTGAAACAGGAGGATCACTGTGAGTTTGAAGTGAGCCTGGGCTACACAGTGAGGCCCTGTCTCAAAACAAACAAACAAACAAACAAACAAAATTGGTCATAGACTAGGCTATAGGGCCAGACTAAGCAGACCAAGAGTAACCGGGAGGTGTGATAAGGACACGTCCTGTTAGCAGCCGCCCCTTGGGAGGCACGGGCCTGTCAGCCCCTCAGCAAGCTGGCAAGGAAGTTTCTGTTTCCTTGCCTTTACAGATGCGGACACAGGGCCGGGGATATTTAGCGGCTCTGTCCATTGGCAAAGAAAAAGTGGGAGGGACAGAGCCAGAATTTGAACCAAGGACACAAGGGAGACAAACTGTCCCGCTGTCCCCACACCCTTCTGTATAATTGCAGTTTCCTGGCAGAAGGGAAAA
>PVJX010047461.1:0-11860 GCA_004027295.1 Dolichotis patagonum
TTTATAGGAGCCCTGTCCCTTGCTTTCCACTTCACTTGGTCTCCTCTGTGAAGGCCTCCAGAGCATATTAAAAAGCCCACCGCAGAGTGGAGAAAGGATGTTCACATGGAAGTCATAAAGGCGAAGACAGGACACAGATCACTACTCCTTTTTATTTTATTTC
Organism: Dolichotis patagonum; assembly: GCA_004027295.1. Taxonomy (NCBI): domain Eukaryota; kingdom Metazoa; phylum Chordata; class Mammalia; order Rodentia; family Caviidae; genus Dolichotis; species Dolichotis patagonum. The sequence continues at coordinate 164 of PVJX010047461.1, forward strand.
TATTCAGACAGGTAGCCTTACTTCTCTTTAGCATTTTAAAAGTCGTATAAGGTTGCAGTACGCCATACATACATTCATGGGGGGGGTCCATTTACATATCGCATCCGAATCATTTTTCCTCCCACCTCCCCATTCTTCCCTCCCATTTCCCCCCACTCTGGTTCTTCCTCCCATCTTCACAAACTCTAACTCCTTGTTCCCTTTTATTTTTATTGCCTATAACTACTCTTTTAAAGCCATTATTTATAATTCAGAAGTTAGGAAAGATCTTTAGTGCCAGGAACCATGCCTTAAGTACCAAGTTCCATAAACAAAACACTTCCTGTCCCCTTCTTTCTTGAGTCTCTAGATTTCTCTCCTGGGTTCATGAAATTCTATTTCCTGAGATTCCTCAGAAAAACTCAGAAGCCCACGAATGTTTTTGAGTGGGGCCAAGCACAGAAAGTACTCATGATGAAGGAGTTTTCTTCTGGCCCTTTTCTTTGAATATTTCAATTTAAGTGAGGGATTAAAATGTAAAAACAAAACCAGAAAGTGGCCTGTGCTGAGGGAAGGAAGGATGAAGGAACTGGCTTCTCCACATGTCACCAAACGAGAGGATTCAGGTGGACATCTTTGCTTGTCAAACAAGTGCTCATTCAAAATGGAAAAATTTACCACTGGTTTAATATTTTTAGGGGAGATAGAGTCTAAGGCATCATGTAGAGAGAGAAGCCAGGAGTTTGGAGCCATCATTACTACAAAGGATAATGGGAAATTACCATGGAGAAATGTCATTTATATTTTCCAACTTGATTTTCTGCCCTGAGTGAATCACACATAGATGAACAAGATGCACTGCAAGAATTATAGGACTGTAGATGGGTGTAAGCAAACTTTCTTACTGTTATTGTATATGAGGACCCTGTTAACTCCTATGGAGGGGGCACTAGAAATTTTAGTCTCTGCTCTATCAGCGTGATTAAACATGAGAAGGGCCTGACGAAGTTTGCATTTTGAAATCCTTACACAATTCTATTCCATCCCCATTTCTGTGCCCTACAGAGATTTGCTAAATATACTTAGATTGTCACACCTGTTCTCAATACGTATCATGCCATCAGGGGAAGAAACAAGAAACAGCATGACATTTTCTATTAAGGCCCAGCAGCAGAGTGGCAAGGCAGCTATTTTTGTCTTTCAAGAAGAATAATAATCATTACAGAAGGTGGAAACTCTATCTACATCCCAATGCACTGCACTGCTTTGTTAGGAATCTGTGCTTGATGCATCCCTGCAAAAACAAATAAGCAGATTCTTCACCACCGTCTCCATGGAATTCTATCTTTGAGTTCAGAAATCTATTTCCTGGTGCTTGTCCCCGAGGGGGATAAACCAAACACCCACACTGTCACATTATCCGGAAGGAGAAGAATCCTTTTGAAAGCAAAGACATCATCTTACTTTCAATCCAAAGTGCACGGTTGTGAAACTAACTCCACAGGTACTGAAGCACAGGCTGCACACCTGTTTGCAGACAGCACCAGCAGACATGACAGCACATTCGCTTCAGTGGGTTTTACAATCCTGTCATTAAATTATTCTGGAGTTAAATGATGAAGTGAAAATATTGCCAGGGCCTAAACATAAAATCATTTCCATCTATTCTTTAAAGACAAGCCATTTTCATTTCTATCAAAGCAATTCAAGTTAATAGCCTGGGTGCTGTGTCCTATTCTCTCTACCACTGAGAGACTGTTCACAATAGAAATATCTATAAAACAATCACACAAGCTGATTTCTTACATTGAAATAGAGCGCTGAACAGTTTTCATACAGTCCAGTAATGGCTTTCAAAAAGAGGTTCCAAAGTACTCATAAAGGGGATAGGGAATTAGTGGAACGCTGTGGATTGACAGGCTATCAACAAAATAACACACATTTTTCATGAAAATGGCTAAATCACTATTTACTTGATGAACTGCGATGTAATGGCTCTGAAGGAGCCATTTTGCTGTACGGGCTAAATAATGTGTGTTTACCAAAACTGGGTAATTATAGAGTCATCATGTAAAGCACTGTCTGTGCCTGCCAGGGAACAAGAGGAACCTGCTCCTGGGTGAGACCCTGGAATTTGGCTACAGTTATTTTAACCCTGACACTGCGGAGAGGAATGAATAAATGAGATACCGAAGAAAAGCCAAAGAAGGAAAGGGATCTCCCTACACTTCGTCCTGCTCAATATTCCTGAAGTGAAGACAGAAAAAGTCTACACTTAAATCTGTAATTAAAAAAAAAATATTAGTGATAATAGAAGTCACACATGAATTGAGGATGAAAATGTAACTCAAAATATGTCCATTTAGTATAAAATGATATTTTTCATAAAAATGTATTTGGAAGTCTAAAGATGTATTTCTTACAGAATATTTCTTGCAGAGCAGAAAAAGCTAAGAAAAATGCAAACTAAAACTGCCAATATTTGGTCATTTTTTACATAAATAATAGTTCTTTCTAGCTTGGGAGGCTGAGGCAGGAGGATGGTAAGTTCAAGGCTACCCTGAGCTACATAATGAGTTCAAGGCCAGCCTGGACTACATGGTAAGTCAGTTTCAAAAAAAAAATAAAAAATAAAAAATAAAAAACAAAAAACCAAACCACACACACAAAAAGCCATTTCATGTAGTCTCAGTATGTCATATACATCTTAACCATTTAGTTTTAGATAATTGGATATTTTGAGGTACACTATTTAAATTGATACAAAGACACACAATATTGAAACGGTTGAAGTATCTTGATAAAAATACGTTTGAAAGGGAATAGGAAACGTCTAAATGCCTGAGATATGAAACCTGGAGAAGCTTCTTTTTAGGGAGCACAGAAGTCACGATGCTAAGAGCGTACCAGCCAACGGCTGCCTGAATGACCGGCACCGCGGAGAAGCAGTACCGAGCAGTCGCAGAACGAGCCAACAGCAGCCCCTAAGAGGATGCCCGTGGATGCGAAGACTTAGGGGCCATCGGGGCACTGATTTCTAAGACACCTGACTGGCTTTTCACCTTTGATCACCCATTAGATGAAAAATTTCTGGAAGATAAGAAACTTGTAAATCTTTAGTCACTCACCTAGTTCTGGTTCTTTAGAAAAATGATAGTTTTTAAAATTCAGCATTTAGAAAGTGAATTCTAACAAACACTCGGGAGGGATATTTACAGCTTTAATTTTACTGTGGATTAAAGAAGCTTACCAATCAGTTTCTTCCTGGTGTCTAATTCCAGAGCACAGCCAAGTCCCCGTCACCCATACCTAGTCCGAAACCCAAGCTGCATATAAACTGATTTTCAATCATGTAATAAGGTAGAAAAAAAAAGAGGTGTATAAGTGGGTGAAAGATACTTGAAAGTAACAGTCAACACATAATTCACAAAAGAACAGCTATTGGGCTGGGGGTTTAGCTCAGTGGCATAAGTGCCTGCTTGGCAAGCACGAGGTCGTGAGTTCGATCCTCGATACCAAAAAGAATAGCTACAGATTCCAGTATTTCCCTAATATGCCATTTTTTAAAAAAACCGCATTTCTTAAAATTATCTTTAAAGAATTTATTTACTTATTAGGATGAATTAATCACAGAAGGATATTCTTTTGTAACTGACAGCTTAAAAATATCCAGTGATAAAATGTAAAAGAAATTTTTTAGGATTCTAAGAAGGTAGGGAGACTAGAAGTGACATTAACACAATCTAGAAAATAGTGCTAGAATCTCCCTACTCAGAGTGAAGAATAGTGACGAATCTCCCTACTCAGAGTGTTTATAGATATAGAAGGAGACATGAAGAGCTCCACATAGTCTAGCAGTGGCCACATCTTCTGTGATTGTTTTATCTGCCCCCTTCCTCCTGCACTCCCATTATCCTCTATAAAAGACTATCCCAAATGATCAAAGGCCAGAAAAAATACAGACAATTTAGTTCCCTTATGTCAGTTTCTTCTGAAAATTACTTAAGTCCAAGGATTTTTTTGTTGTTATTCATTTTTGGGATAATTCCCCAGGCCTCTTGAGAAAAAAAAATCATAGAAACTTACCTCCAAGGCATGTTATCAAATAAATATTCCACTTTGTACAATAATTCTGCATCCCTCTGTGAAACCACTGACTAATCAACCTTCCTGGAGATAAGAACACTGTCTCGTAACACTCAACTTTCTTTAGCAGCTCCTTCAGGAGATGAAATATCCTGCTTTGTGCATTGTGGTCAAGAGTTTTAGATGAAATCAAAGGACACAGAAATGGTCCTGGATTTTTCCTTGTTTTGTTGCTATTAACATGCAGGAGGGATATTTAGGGAGGTGGGGGCTGGGAATTTGGTGGAGTTTTACTCTATGTAAAACTCCCTTTTAAAAGACATATAAAAAGGATGAAATTGGCTCCTTGAATTTGTGTTTTCAATGTACCCAGAAACAAGTTGGATTGATATAAATGAAAAAAGCCTCTATAGAAATAAAAAGAAGGCACCTGCTTAGAAATATGTTTTGTGGTTTATTTCCTCATACTTCCTTCAAGTAAATTCAGTAACTAGACAAGACAGAATAAACCAGAGTCAGGTACCAGTTCTCGGGTTTGCGAGAATGTAAATAGAGGAGATGATAAAATTTATTGAATGTTAACTGTGTGAGGCCCTGTGCTAAGTGAATTTCTTCATTTAATCTTCATTATAGCCCTATAAAGTACATATCCCCATTTAACAGTGAAGAAACCAAAGATTAAATAGGTGGCCTAATGACACGCCTCACAAGAAAACCAGCTGCGGTGGGACTCAGGAACTCTGAATCTAGAACTCATGCCTTTAATATTATCTTTATACCATTTCTTTATACACTGATGTATGTGAACTTGACTTTTTCAGTTTCGTGAAACACCAACTTGTGTTTAATAATGCTGTATAAGGCACTTATGGTTACTAAGAGCAAATACATACAGAAGAGCCCCACATAAATACATCATGGCCAGACGATCAATATGACATGAAAAATAATACAACAAACATCACAATCAATCAGACACAAAACTGCTTAGGCTGCATAAAACTTCAGCCTGTCTAGAGTATGCTCAAATTAACAAAAGTCTAAAAATTTACCGCACTAATGTTTAATATTCTTTCAAAAACTTACAAAGTTACCCCAAACCAAGTTCAAAAGAGAGTATCATGTAATTAAATCTTGTCAGGCGAATTTATGGTTTGATAAACATGTAGACTATGACTTGGAAACCATGGTCAAGAATTGTTGGTAAAAACACTGTAAGGTTAACGAAAGACATTCTGTAACCAACATAGCACACAAGCATGTGATCCATATACAGAATTACCTAAAAGGTACTGAGAAATGGGTTTTATTAGAACAAGGTAGGCAACAGACAAACTGACAGTTCAAGGGATTTCATAGCAATTTACTGCCTAGTGCTTGCTTAATAGACATATGGATTATTTTCTTAAACACATGCGCGTACACACACACACACACACACAGTGACACTGTTGGTTGCTGTCTATAGGATGTGCATCTGCTCAGAGTCGTCATTCTTGGATTTCTCTAATGAAAGATGAAGGCCCTCTGCAGGCATGTTACAGCTGCTCTGCTGGTTACAAATCTCCCCTGGCTGATATCTGTCCCTCCGTTCTTGTATTTAAGGGTGCTTAAGAAGAGAAACTCACCGAGGCAATCCAGCTTTAGAGTAAGTATTTAACCATGTGTGGAGTGAGTTTTTCTACCCTTTATAAAACGTCCAAAGTTTGGGTTAATTTGCAAATATCTCAGGTTACATAGTCATCATTCCAATACTGTAACAAAATACCTGAGAAAATCAGCTTAAAGGCTGAAGGATCTGCTTTTGCTCACAGTTTCCAAGGCTTCAGTTCAAGGTCACTTGGCCCTGTTCTGCAGTGAAGCAGAATGTCATGGCGAGAAGCAAGCAGTGGAGCAAAGCTGCTCACCTCAGAGGTGGGAGGAAGCAAAGAGAGGGTCACCTGCTTTTATAACCAAGTCCTTTCCCAAACCCATTAAGCTATTAATTTGAAAATGGAGCACCCATGACCAGAACACCCATGAAGCCAACCACTTCTCCAAGGCCCCAGCTCCAAAACACTGCTGCCCTGGAGACCATCCCTTGAACAAGCAAGCTTTGGGGGGACATTTAGGCTCCAAATCATAATACAGTGATGAACAGTTGACTTTTGGAAGACAAACAGTTAACTACAGTAGTCTGCATTTCAGTTCATTAAGTCTGTAAAGATGCTGGATTCAGGTAAGTCATCTTTTCGTCACTGTAATTTCTGTTGCAATCTATGTTCCTCTGTGACTCTCAACTAGCCAAATGGAATATATTCATTTACCTTCTCTGACCACTGAAGGACATTCTTGAGCTCACTTTCATGAATAAGTAGAGGTCACCAACATTTATGGACTATTGTTAGAGCAGCCATAATCTGAAATAGGAGCAGGGTTCTTTCTAGCTTCATCATTTTGACCACTTGCCAAGGGTCAGGAGTCAGAGCTTCTCTGGGATCAGGGACTTTCACAGTCAGGGGTCCTGTTGTCACACAGAAACACCTGGGCTGGCTTCTGTTTCTTTCCTCTTAAATGCTTGTGACTTTTCTTCTGGTTAATATGGAGATACTTTGAATTCCAGAAGTTCCGAAGCATGTGTCTGATCTGTGGGTGGTGGACATGGTAGCAGGGGATGGTCATGAAAGATTTTTAAAGTACTGGATATGGTCAGTAACAAAAATGATCAGAAATAGTAGAAAAACACAGATCATGGAGGCCAAAAATCCATGCACTGGAGATACTGGTCTCAGCCTCTTCCTATATGCTCTGACGATTAATTCACCCCAAACTATGCCATGCTGTGGGGATGATCCTGGTAGGTCAGGTGCCCAGGAGACGGCAATGTTCTTCAGGGCTCTGCTGCTCTTTTTGGAGACAGGCTGAGGGCTCCATTTCCTTGTCTTCCATCTTCTTCAAGAGCTACATAAACCACAAAATCTCCCAGCTTCTGCCAGTCACACTGATTAAATTGTTCCAACCTTGTTTTCTGAAAAATGAGTCTGGGCATGATTATCACCTGTTGGATGTAAACCACAGGTTCTCATCCAAGATAAATACTTTTTATCTCATCTTGAATATCAGTTTGGAATGTTGTATTTTCCAAGAAATTGTCTATTTCATTTAAATTACCAAATTTACTGACAGAGATTGACTCATATTATTTTTTAGTATTCTTTTAGTTTGAAGAATCTGCATTGATATCCCTTTTCCTTCAGAATGTTGGTAATTTGAATATCCTCTTTTTTCTTGAAGCCTTACTAGAGATTTAATAATTTTGTTGATTTAAAAACCAAATCTAAGCTTTATCCATCTGTCTGGTGTTTGCATCCCATTTCATTGATCTCTACCCTTAAGTTATTACTTCCATTTTCTCACTTTGTGTTAATTTGCTCATCTTTTTCTACCTTCTTAAGAAAAATATTCCATGATTTTAAGCCTATCTTCCTTTCTAACATACAGATCTGGGGCTATAAATTTAAGTACTGGTTTAACTGCATCCCAAAATTTTGACATTGTACCTTTATTATCATGCAGTTGTATTTTCTAATTCTCTTGCACACAAATTACACTTCAATAATGAAACCAGTGATGAGTTATTTTTACAAGCCTCTGAATATAATGCTATATGAGAGAACCTATGTGTTCTCAGTATATAAGTATATGAATATATCAATAACCTGATGAGAATGATGCTTCACCAAAAACCTATACAACTGTAACCAAAGATGGAGAAACTTTTTAAAAATAGGTTTTTTTCCCAAAAAGTATCTGTAAAAAAAGCTACAGTGAAAAAAACCACATGTGAAATTCATTCATTGAAGTGAAGTTGACATAGGAGAAGCCAAAAGTGTATGGTGTAAAAATAATGCCATTGTGATAGTGTGATACAGTAAGAAACATGTATTTGATCTCTGCTCCCTATTCTTGGTACAGAGCTGCAAAAACAGTAGTAATTTCCTGAGTGACAGAATGATAGGTACATCATTTGTTCTGATATTTGACCTTTGACCTGGCTTGTGACAGAGCACCTCATCCCTCAGAATTTTCCAGGTGATAAGAACATCTCTTGCTCTAGTGAGATGACTCTTGGTTGGAACCAGGAGGTGGGCTGGTCATCAGAAGGCTCAACCTAGAATTAAACACTTTTCTTGGAACTTTTAGGTCTATCCCCCACCTTTTGCAAGGGGAGAAGGGCTGCACATTGAGTTCGCAATCAATCGTGTCAATGTGATGAAGCCTTCACAAAAATCTTTAAACTACTGGGTTTGAGCACTTCCAGGTGGCTGAACACGTAGAGGTGTGAAGTGGGTGCCTCCTGCAGAAAAGATATGCAAGCCCTGTATCCCTTCACCCAGTTCTCCCTATCTTTGTCACCTGACTATTCCTAAGTCATGTATTTTTATAATAGATGGGTGATTGTAATAAAGTACTTCCTGAGTTTTGTGAGCAGAAGGGTGATCTGAAAGGAGGCCTGGGACTCTCTAGTTTGTAGCAGGCTGGACTACAGTGAGTAATCAGGCGCCTTACTGCTTGTAATGGCATCTGAGTGTGGGAGGGGGCAAGCTTTTGGGACTGGGTCCTTAACTGGTGGGTTTTTGTCAGAATAGAACCGAATTGCAGAGCATCTATTTGGTGTCTGCCACATGATGTCATGCAGAGAGACACAAACATATCCGGTAGCAGAAGTGTCCTGTGTTGTGTTGAGAATGAAACAGGAAAGAAGAGTTCAGTTGCTTCTCTACATACAGTCATCAGTGTAGTTAATTTTGTATTATTTGTTTCAAAGTAGATCCTGGGGGCTGAGGGTTTAGCTAAGCAGCGTAAGTGCCCACCTGGCAAGCGTGAGATTATGAGTTCAATCCCCAGTCTCAAAACAAAACAAACAAGGACAAAGTGGATTTAGTTACTTTTCTCATTGTTGAGACAAAATATCTGATGCCCAAAATGATGGAAGGAAAGGTTTCTTTCTTACAATTTTGGAGGTTTCAGTCCATACTCAGCTGGCTCCAAGTGGCAGGGTAGCATGGCTGGGCCACCATAAACAGCCAACACAAACCGGCAAGAGAGAAAGACAGCCTTCTTCCCATTACACAGTATGCTGGCTCCATCCCTGGGCGGGTGTAGCACTCATACCACCAATTTGAGTGCTAGACAATGAACCAATCACAAGTGATGATTTGATCACATCCATGATTGCATGAGGCTTGAGGAAGCCACTGACATAAACCATGACACCTGGTAATATCTCAATAGTACACTGAAATAAGACTGTTGCTAATTATAGAAAAGTTTTATCTTTAATATCTTGTAACAAAGTATAGAACTTAGGACAGTTTTTAAACTTAAAGGTGTTCCAATATTTTTGGCAAAGGACAAACAATTATCTGAACTTTTCTTATGACAAATAGTTGGCAATAATATGCATTTAGCTGATATTTTGAAAAAACCTAATCACAATTCAAGGTAAAGTTGCCAGTTTTAGAAGTCAAAGCAGAAAGCATTTTAAAGACAAATGTGGAAATTTTTTCCATTTTTCTTCATGAAAATTATGTGTGTCACCTCTAAAATGTGTTTCATAATCCTTCGAAAAAGAATTTTAGCAGGAGTCACTTGATTGAAAATATAGAAATGTAATATCACCCAATTAGTTTGTAAGAACAATTTAATGGCATCAAAAGAGCTAGAAATATACTAGTTTTGCATAACAAATGCATGGATAAAAAACTGGGCATCATCATTTAGCAAGTGCAGTCAGTGATGTCCTTGGCTATAAATCTTCTTGGGAGTTATATGTATTTCAGGCACCAGATTGATTAAGTTCATGTATTTAAAAAGAGAATTAGATTTTCAACTTACTATATTATGAAGTAAGAAACAAAGGTCTAGAAAATAAACAAACAAAAAAGCAAATCCAATCACATTGCTGTCACTGGCAAAACAAAAGAGCTGATGGGGACCAAAAAGCCTGGAGCAGAGATGGTGAATCTTTCACAGATGACTGCTCGAAGTACAACTGGAAACCCACTGACCTGTTACCAGGTGTCAGCACTGAAATTAAACCTGAATCCTCAGGTTTCAGTTTAGAAAGAATGACTTGTATATTAACATCTTTAGTCTTAAAAGAAAAACAAACAACACGTGTTCCATAGGTTCACCACCCCTGGCCTAGAGTCTACTGGTTAAGGGTATGAACTGCGGTTGAGTCTTGCTCTACCAGAGATAATCCTAGGACACTCACTTAATCACCATGATTATCAGTTTCTGCCCAAGACAGATGAGAACATTAAAGATTCATGTTTCATAGAGTTGTGGAAAATAAGTGAGACTAAAATGCATGTAAATTGCCTAGACAGTGTGTTCAGTAGAAGTAACACAAGACACTTACATAACTTTAAAATATGCAAGTAGCCTCATTAGAAAAATAAAAATAGGTTAAACTAATTTAGTAGTATATGCTGGTTAATCACGTGTCTCCAGAATCATAGCCTGGAATGTTGGCACTGATCACAATTCAAGTGCTCACCAGCTACATGTGGCCAATAGCTACCACACTACCCAGAGCGGGTGTAGAATACTATGAATATGCATAATATCTATTGTTTTGAGTATTATTATTACTACTATAAACCTCAAAACACTAACATCCTGACATGTAAGTGAAAATCCAAAAATTCTCATTTAGAGGCTATAATTTTTTACTTTTGCAATTTCTCTTTCATAGTCTTGGAAATGGCCTTATTTCTGCTGTTGAAAATAAAAGAAACTAGGTTGACCTTATTAGATTAAAAAACAAGCCAGGGGCCAGACAATATGTAATCAGTCATTTTATAGTTGCCCAAAACATTGAACAAGTTGGAGAAAATGTACATTTAGACAGGAATTCAACAAGAACCAAATTTTCTTGAAGCAAACTTCCAAAATAGGGAAAAGAAAAGGCTACTCAATAAATAATACAAGCAAGGAGTCATTGATTGGAGACATTTTTATGATCTAATAAATCCAGAAAACATTCTGTCACAGAAAGTTGTCTTTATTAGGTGGCGGGGGTGATAAAAATAAAAAAAAGAATCTAATTTTGAAAGAAAAACATCATAGTGTGGTGCCTTTTAAAAAGTAGGTATTAAAACAATATTATAGAGAGCATTTATCTCATTTTCCATCATTTTTAGTTTCACATGGTTTTTCCTTTAATGTGTCAACATATGAGGGTCTCCCAACATTAACAAAAAGATGCAATCCAGATATAAACAAAATTTTTGTAAAAATTTAATATGCTTAATAGATCATTGATAATGTACTGATAAGTTAACAAACACCTAATAAAATTAATAGTGTTAATGTATGTTTAAATGAAATTGTTGCCATTGATATTTAGATTTTAAAAATTATTTGTCTATAACATTGATCAGCAATTGAAATCTCCCCTTAAAAATTGATTTTTGAGCATAAGGCTTTGCTCAATAGAGTTAGCTTGAAAATTTAGGTCTGCATTTGCCTGTCATCATTTTTTGAGTCTACTTGCACAGTTACTGTGTAATTTAGAAAGGTTTACATCTTCAGAAGCTTATATTACATATAGTAAAGAACCCTACAGACTCAATAAGGAATTCT
>PVJX010047462.1:0-11864 GCA_004027295.1 Dolichotis patagonum
ATGGACATGACTTGAGACCATTCTCTTAAGTGAAATAAACCAAACTCACAAGGGTAAATACCATATAGTCTCCCTAATATGAGATTTGATAAGAGTATATAAGACTTTATGGTAAGCATGAGTCCCCATCTCATAGCTTCAAAGTCTTTCAAAGTTTTAAATCATCAGTTGGAATGGTGTTATCCTGTTTTGTTTGACTGTATCATACTTGATGATATGAATAGCTGTTCTGAAGAAAACAAAGCATTATGACACCTATTCCTGATTTTATATCATCCTTCTTAGAAGTCCTACCATGCTTCTATTCTTCTACTACCATTGGTTCTATCTATCACATTGTGTCTTATTGGTATTTGAATATGTGTGATAGTTTAAACAAAATTTTTCTATCAAAAATGAGATATTGTAGTACCCATTGATCATTTTCTGTTATTCGGTTCAGAAAGCCCTGTAATTCTTTCACTCTATGCATGGCTTTATACTATTGTGTTATGTTTGATATTATTGTATTTGAATCTATGCTCAACTATAGCAGAGTAAGAGATATTTTGATAGCTACGGTTGATGCCCGGTTGTCTTAATGTAAAGTACTGTGTTGCCTATGTTGTCCTGTTCTGATCTGCTTTGTACTACCCTCTTTTGTTTTATTCTCTTTAAAATAAAATTTTAAAAAAATTCCACATTTTTTTCCCCACTCTGCGGTTGATGGGCATTTTGGTTGTTTCCAAAGTTTTAGCTATTACAAATTGTGCTGCTATTAACATGCATGCACATATGTCATTGTGACATGACATTTTTGGTTTTTCTGGGAAAATATCCAGGAGGGGAATAGTTGAATTGAATGGAACTTCCAATTCTAGTCTTCTTAGAAATCTCCATACTGATTTCCATAGTGGTTGCACCAGTCTACACTCCCACCAACAGTGGAGCAGTGCCCCCCCACAGCCACACCAACATTTGTTATCAGTTGATTTCTTGATGGAAGCTCTTCTTTCCAGAGTAAAATGAAATCTCAATGCTGTTTTAATTTGCATTTCTCGAATGACCAAGGATGCTGAGAATTTCTTCATGTATTTATTGCCATTTATATACCTTCATCTAAGAACTGTGTGCTCATCTCAGTTCCCCATTTTTGGAGAGGGTCTTTGAATTTGGGGGGCTTGATGTTTTTCAATTCTTTATATGTTCTTGATATAAGTCCTTTGTCTGAGGGGTTGCTGGCTAAAATTCTTTCCCACTCTGTGGGTTTACTTTTTACTATGATGGTGATTTATTTTGAAGTGCAGAAACTTTTCAATAATATGAGATCCCAGTTGTTGATTCTTTAAAGGTTTTCCTGTGCAGTTTGCCTTTTGGTCATGAATTCTATGCCTAACCCAATGTCTCCAAGATTTCTACTTACCATGTCTTTCAGTTGATTTAGTGTTTCTGTTTTAATATTTAGATCATTGATCCGTTAAATTTTGCTTTTCTTCACGGTGATAAGCATAGGTCTAGTTTCAGTCTTCAGCATGTGGAGAGCCAATTTTTCCAACAGCATTTATTAAAGAGGGTATCCTTCATCCAGTGAATGTGTTTATCACCTTTGTCAAATATCAGGTGGCTGAGTGCCTTGGTAGTTGTGTTTGCTTCTTCTAATCTATTCCATTGATCCTCGAATCTGTTTCTTTGCCAGTATAATGCTGATTTTATCACTCTGATTTTGTAGTAGAGGTTGAAGTCAAAAATTGAGATGACTTCTGTCTTGTCTTTATTGCCCAGAATTTCCTTTGCTATTCTAGGTTTCTTCTGGTTCCAAATGAATTTTAGGAGTGTTTTTTCTAGATCTGTGAGTTACATTAATGGTATTTTAGTTGGGATTTCATTAAATCTGTATAACTATTTTGGGAGTATGGTCATTTTCACAGTTTTGGTTCTTCCTAGCCAAGAGGAAGGAATATCCTTCTATTTTCTAATATCCTCGTCAATCACCTTTTTTATCAAAGGATAATTTTCAGCATATTGGTCCTTTACATTCATAGTTAGGTTGATTCCTAAGTATTTCATTTTTTTAGATGCTATATGAAAGTTGACATTGTCATGATTCATCTCTCAGTGAGTTTTTTGTTTGTGTACAGACATCTTATTGATTTTTAAGCATTGATTTTGTATCCAACTACATTGCTGAATTTGTTTATTAACTCTATCAGTATTTTAATAGAATTTTTGTGTCTTCTATGTAGAGTATCATGTCATCTGCAAATAGGGATAATGTAACTTCTTCCTTTCCTATCTTTATTCCTTTTATTTCTCTCTGTTGTCTGATGCCCTTGGATAGTATTTCCAGAATTATTTTGAATAGGAGTGGTGATATTGAACATCTTTGTCTTGTTTCTGATTTTAGACTGAAAGCTTTCAGTTTTTGTCCATTTAGTATAATGTTGGCTGTTGGTTTGACATAAATGGTCTTTATGAGATTGAGGTAGACACCATATATTCCAAGTTTTTGAAGGGTTTTTATCATGAACATGTGTTGGACTTTATCAAAAGCTTTTTCTGCATCTATTGAGATGATCATGTGGTTTTTGGTTTTGGTTCTATTGATGTGGTGTTTTACATTTATTGATTTGCATATGTTAAACCATCGCTGCATTCCTGGAATGAATCCAACTTGGTTGTAATGTATAATTTTCTTGATGATTTGCTGCATTCTGTTTGCCAGTATTTTATTGATGATGTTTGCATCAATGTTCATTAGTGATATTGACCTATGGTTCTCCTTTTTGGTTGGATCTTTCTCTGGTTTTGGTATCAGAGTAATAATGGTCTCCAGGAATGATTTAGGGAGTACTGCTTCCTTTTCAATTTCATTGAAGAGTTAAAGGAGTATTGGCATCAAATATTCTCTAAATTTCTTGTAGAATTCAGCTGTGAATCCATCAGGACCTGGGCTTTAATTGTTGGTAAATTTTTCATTATGTTTTCAATTTCAGTACCTGACATTGGGTTATTCAAAATTGCTATATCTTCTTGATTGAGCTTCGGTAGATCATATGTTTCTAGAAACCTGTACATTTCCTCTGTGTTTTCCACTCTTTGTGAGTGGACATATTCAAAGTAGGTATTCATGATCTTTTGAATTTCCATGGCATATGTACTAATTTCCCTCTTTGGAGTCCTTATTGCATGAATTTTTGTTTTTACTTTCTTTTTCTTCATAAGGTTAGCTAGAGGTTTGTCAATTTTGTTTATTCTCTCAAAAAAAACAGCTTTTCAATTCATTAATCTTTTGTATTTTTTAAAATTTCAATTGTATTGATTTCTATGAGCTTTGGGTTTAACTTGCTCTTCTTTTTCTAGAAACTTGAGATGAAGCATTAGCTTCTTTATTTGTGCTTGTTCCATTTTCTTGATATGAAAATTTATTGCTATATATTTCCCTAAGACCACTTTCATTGAATTGCACAGATTACACTATGTTGATTCCACATTTTCATTGAATTGTATGTATTGCTTTATTACTTCTTTAGTTTCATCTGTAGCTGACTGGTTGTTTAGTAGATTGTTATTTAATTTCCATGTATTTATGCCAGTTTTGAAATTTCTTTTGCCATTAATTTTCCAATTTCAGTGTGCTATTGTCAGATATTATGCATCGCATAAATTCAATACATTTGAGTTTACTTAAGCATATTTTATGGGATAATATATGGTCTATTTTGGAGAATGTCCAGCTGAGAAGAATGGGTATTCTTATGTGATTGTGTGGAACACTCTGTAAACATCTACTAAGTCCAATTGCTCACAGGTATGATACAGTTTGATTATTTGTTTGCTGATTATTTGTCTTGTTGATCTATCTCTTTGTAACAATGGGGTGTTAAGGTCCCCCTTTTTAATTGTATTCTTGTGTATTTCTTTTTTCATGTCTATTAGTATTTGCATTATACAATTGGGTGCTTCTGTATTTGGTGCATATATATTTATAATTATTAGTTTTTCCTCTTGCATTTTTCCTCTAATGTGTATGTAATGACCTTTTTTATCTGTTTTTATCTTTTCAGATTTGAAGTTCACATTGTCTGCAAATAGAATTGTTATCCCTGCTTTTTTCTGAGTTCCTAATGTATGGAATGCTGTTTTCCATCCTTTGACTTTTAATCTAACAGTTTCCTTTTGGGTCAGATGTGTTTCTTGTATACAGCATACATATTATGGGATCATGTTACCTGACCTATTCTGTCAACCTATTTCATTTGATAGTTGAATTGAGGCCACTTAAATTTATGAATATAAATGATATGCACTGGCTTGACTTTGCCATGTTATGTTCCAGTTGTTTGCTTTCGACTTTCCTCCCTTTTTAAATTGCTTATCCTATCTGGTGGTTTCTTTCTGTTGTTTTCCTGGAGGTTGTGGTCATTTTTATCTCTATCTAGTATCTCTTTCAATATTCTCCCTAGTGTTGGTTTGGTAGACATGAATTTCTTCACTTGTTCTTTGTCATGGAAGTATCTTGTTTTCCCTTTATATTTCAATGAAAGTTTTGCTGGGTACATCAGTCTGGGTTGAAAGTTGTTTTCTTTCAGGGCTTGAAATATCAAACTCCAATCTCATTTTAACTTGAGGGTTTTTGCTGAAAAGTTTTCCATGATTCTAATGGGCTTTCCTTGATAGGTGAGTTGTGTCTTTTCTATAACAGATTTTAGTATTCTGTTTTTATGATGCATGTCTGGGATCTTAATTATTATATGTCTGGATGTAGATTTATGTTGGTTGTGATTGTCTGGTGTTCTATATGCCTCAGTTATCTGCATATCACAGTTTTCCCCATGTGTGGGAATTTTTCTGCTTTAATTCTGTGAATATTTTAGTTAAGTCATTTGCATTGACTCCTGCGTCTTCACTGATACCTAGTAGTTTTATATTGTTTCTCTTAGCATCATCTTGAAGCTGCAGGATTATCATTTCATGCTGCTTTGTTATTTTAAAAGTTCTATCCTTTCATGATTGCTAATTTCGATCCTGTCCTCAAGGTCCGAAATTCTATCCTCAGCTTCATTTAAATGGTTTTGCCAGGTTTCAATAGATTTTTTTGTTTCTTAGATGTCTTTTTGAGTTTTTTTTCATGAATTCTGCTTGTTTTCTATATGGTTCATTCAAGGTTTCAATCAGTTTCCCATGCTCCTGTACTTTTTTTATGTATTTCTTCTCTACCTGTGCTGAGTGACTACTTTACTAAGGTTGTTATTTCTGTCTTTATATGAGAGTTCACTTCTAATTTGTTTTACTTTCTAGCTTCGTGGAGTCATTTTTTTATTTCACCTGCTATCTTTTTAAAGATTTCAAATGTGTTATGTTTGAAGTCCTCTATTTCAATGCTTCCTGTACTTGCTCCTGGTGGACTAGATGTTTGAGATTGCATTTTGCTTTTTCATTTTGCCATCTTCCCTTTTTGGGTTAGTATTTGGTCATTCAATCCCACTAGTGTCAACTGTTGATAGTGTGTATCTTGGTGTCCTAATGTAAGTTTGATGTTTTTCTAATTGTTGGGTCTCACAATGAAGAGGTGGGCCAGTCACCTGAATTCCCTCTGCAGGGCCTGTTGGGTGAGTCTTGTGTTCTTCCTAGGCTGACCAGCTCAGGAGTACTGATGCAAATTAACCCTTAATTCTTGCTGTTATCATGTCTTCAGGTTTTTCAGAGTCACCAGATCTCCCTGGTTACAGTGTTTGCCTCAGCAGGGACCCTACTATGTCTCTGGGTGTCCCACAAGCCCTCTTATTTTTCTCCAGGTTGCAGGAGGCCTTATTGGTACCATTCTCAAGTTACCTGATATTCTCTGTGTGGAGGAAGGACTCACCCACCCACTTGCAAAGATCGCCTATGGCCTACTTCTGGAGGGGGCTACTCTGTTGTTCCTGCTTACCCACTGAAGTTGGCAAACTCTATTCTTATTTTAGGGGCAAACTCATCTCAGTGATGGAAGCCTGCTGAGTATTTCTGTTTGGATGAGGGGTTACTGAGTCTCCCCTCAACACTGCATGGTTAATACACTGCAGTTCAAGGTTCTGGGGGGAGGTGTGGGAGCCAAAGATCAACAGCAATACTAGGTCCCAAAGTTGGGGGTGTCCTGATTACAGCATTGGGACTACAAGGATGTGTGTCTCAGGCTGGAGTTCCTAGTTCCTGTAGTGGATGGTCAGGATGGTAGGGACATTGGAGCAGCCCCATTCTGGCCTGGCCTACCTGTGCCACTGGCTGGAGTTCCCCGGTCCCATGAGGTCACCCGTTGGGACAGTGGACATCACAGGAGAGGCCCACGTCTAGCATGGTCCCGTGCATGCTTCTGGCTGGAGTTACTGGGTCACAAAAGGCGGTCTACAGGGAAAGCAGGGGTTGCAGGAGAGGCCTTGGTCTAGCCCATCCCTGTGTGCACCACTGGCTGGGTTTCCTGGGTCCTGTGAAGTGGTCTCCTGGGACCAAGGAGTTCACAGGAGGGGCTCAATTCTGGTCTGTTGAACTATTTCTCTATCCCTTCACCATTACTGCACAGCTTAAAGTATGATAGTTGTAGTCTCAAAATTCAGTAGACTGATTCCTGCCACATTTTCCTTTTTTTCCTAAATTGTTTAAGCAATTCTGTTTTTTTTATCTTGATGTAAAATTTAGAATAATCTTGTTTATATCTGCAGAAAAGTGTTTTCTGGAATATCAATAGATATTGCATTAAACTTGCCTATTAACTTAGAGAAAATTTACACTTTTGTGGAATTTTCCAATCCATGAACAATGTATCTGGCTATATTAATTTAAATGTTTTTTAAGTCTTTCATTTGTGTTTTGTGCTTTTCAGCATAGTAATTTTGTGCATGTTAGGTTTATTTGAGTAAGTGCATAGATTGTTAGATTTTTTTCATTTTTATATGCACTTGATAATTCTAATAGTGTACAATTAATTGTATATTTATCTCATAACTTGAGACTATGCTAAACTCAGGATGTTTTATAAATTTCCTGATATTTCTGACATAGGCAAATATCAGCAACTAGGAATAGATTTATTTCTTTTTTCTCATCCATATGACCTTTTTCCTTTTATTGCCTAATTGTGCCTAATTTTCTAGAACAATGTTAAATAAATCTGGTGAGAATGACCAGCCATAGCTTTGTTCCAGATATGAGGACAATGGCAGTCTTCTACAGTTAAGCACAATATTAGTTGTAGGAAAGTTATAGATATGCTTCATAAAGTTAAGGAAGTTGCTCCTTGCATCTATTATTTTGAGAGTTTTGGTCATTAATGAGTGTTAAATTTTTCAGATTATGAGATCATGTGAACTTTTTTCAAGGTAATCACACACACATTGTTTTAAACCTCAACAAAAACTACATAAAAAATCCCATCAGTAGATGATTCATGAAATAAATGTGGCACATTCCTTACTGATATTTTGTCATCATGCACAAATGGAGGTAAGTTTCTTGGTAAAACATTGAAATAGTTTCATAAGAGATCACTGAAAGTTTTACTTTGATTCCTCACATTCATTCAGTACTCTTGCCATCCTTTCTCTAGGATATCTTAAATTTCCACATATCTAGCAAATAAAGACTTAGCACTTATATAAAATGGAGTTGATACTCATTTCCAAAAGTAAGTAAGATTTGTGTATGTCACAGCTTAGTCCATACATGCTCTGGAATACCGTGCAGCTATTAAAATGAATAAGAAGAACTCCCAATAATGACAGCAGATTGAACAAAACAATGCATCACCACTCACTTCAGAAAACAGACTAAAATGATGTCAAAAGACTAAAAGAATCTAGTCATAAAACTCAAAAGGACAAAAGGAACATAAAAAGAAATGACAATAGAAATCTCAGCACAAGTTTTATAAGTTGAAAAGTAGATAGATAGGTAGTAACTGACTTAGCAGAATAGATAATACTGAAACATAAGCCTGAAACTGGGAAAGAGCCAACAAAAGCAAGGCAATTCATTCTGTGGAACCTCAGAAAGTCTAAAAATTTGGAGGCATTAAGAATCTATAGAGGCGCAGATGTTGGCGGGAGTAAAAACAGACAGATTGGCAGCTGACATAAAGAGTGTATAGCTCCCCTCCTCCTAAATTCATTCACACATTCATGAGTATTTCTCTCTCCAATTGATGTAGAAAACTGGAGATTTTTTCCTGCATGACATGTGTGTATGGGTAAGAAATAGGAGAAGTTTTAATCCTTAAATTGAGGGTATAAAAGCTGTGTACAAAATGGTTCAGTATAAATTCCACATACAAAATGGTTCAGTCTTCATTCTGCATCCCATTTTTCTCATCTACACTAGAATTCTGGCACTAACTAGAATGCTAACAATTTAAAGAAAAGTGGACTACATATGTCTGTGGAAACTAAATCACCCAATGGAAAAAGCTTAATATAATAACATCATAGTGAATACCAGTGAAAAACCTTTTTCAGCTTAAAGGAAAATATAACACATAGCATTGCTTATTCACTGACTCAGAAATTCTAAATATGTTTCATTATCTTATCATTAAATATAGATGGATCATAAAGAATGAAAAGGCTTTGAGAAAAGAGGAATTAAAAGGATAGAATTGGAAAAAATGAACTTGTCAAAAACAATAAAAGCAATGCTGTAAAACAGAAGAAAATGATAAAAGACTTCCTTTTCAGAGATACAAGAATATCTATTCTTCATGAACAATTTGTTATAAAAAAAACATTCAGAAATCAATAAATAGTTTTGGAAATTAAAAACAGCATAAAAATAAAAGTGTTGAAATATAGAATCAAAATGGCAAATGGAAACATTGACTAAAAATAGCACTGGAAGCTAGAAAGCAATGAAATAATTGTTTCAAAACTATCAGGATATTTTGTTTCTAACTTAGAAGTTTATCCCTATCCAAATCTAATGATAGAATAAGGGTAATTTCAGACATCACTGGTTTTAATTAACATTTTTCTCTCTCAACTAGCCTTGCAACACAAAAAAATCTTAATATCTGTGATCAATCAAAATAAAGAATAGCCAGGGGTGGTGACAGATGCTTGTATTCCCAGTGTTGTAGGAGGCTGAGGCAGGAGGATCCAAAGTTCCATCCCAGTCTAAGCAATTAATGACTTAGTAAGAAAGAGTCTGTCTCAAAATAAAAAATTTTAAAAAGGGTTGGGAATGTGGCCTTTGGTTCAATCGTGAATACCATTTTTTAAGAAGATAGACGAGTAAACCATAAAAGGAAGAGGTGGAAAATAGTGTTCTTAAGGATTTTCAGGGCTCTCCTCAAAGTGCTATGCAACATGTACTAGGCTTCTTGTCACCAGAGGGTCAAATATATAATCTATTTTAAAAGAGAACACTTAATAGAAAAGGTTGAATAAGATTGCCTTGACTTAAGGGTAAAATCCATGAATTCTGAGCCATGAATACTGAGGAACAAGAAGCTTGTCAAGGAGTTTCCAAAAATGCCAAGAAAATACCTAAAGAAGTTATGAAAGGAGAAAGATGTTAGAGAAATGTCTTAGATACTCATATAATGTTATGGCTTATACATCATGTCACCTTGAGAAGTTTAAAAGTTTAACTGAGAGACTCAACAGGGAGCCAGGATTTGTACTTTGTAAATATCCTCATCTGGTGCAAAGGAGGGCAAGAAGACATTGTGAGCGCTATGTCTTCCTGGGGGGGTGGGACTGCATACACTATAATGGAGGAGAAGAAGAAGCTTGTTTTCTCCCTTTTTTGCTCTGGCTGCTGCCTTGAAGTGTTGCCCCAGTGCCATGCCACCCTGCCTTGGAGCCTGCTGATTACAGACTCAAACCTCCACAAAGACTGAGCAAATAAACATTTCCTTTCTTCATTTTGGGTGTCCAGTGTTTTGTACCAGCAATGAGCAAAAAGTAAAAGTAACCAAGACATAGATATATAGATATATAGATGATAGATAGATGATAGATAGATAGATAGATAGATAGATAGATAGACAGATAGATAGTGCTTCCATCTCTTATGGTGAACTACTTTAAAGGATTGTTGATACAGTGACAAGCAAGCAACCTGATCTTAACTACAAGCTATAGGCAAAGGCTGAATATACCTGCGGAAACCATTCTGTTACTTCTTTTTCTCTTCCTACACTTAGATATATCCTAAGTCATCAGGGTTCTTTTCATCTAGCCAAAACTTACCATAACTTTAAACAGACTTGGCCTGTATCTTAACTAATACCAAATCTTGCACTTGCCAATATTTTTCAGATAATTATTAGACACCAGCTAGGTTGAAGGGAGATAGGGAAATCGAGAAAAGGATAAAAAGTTATGTCATGTACAGGTACAAATAAATATGATAATTACATATATCTAAAATGTACCAGCAAAATCTAATTTAAAAAGCAGAAAAGACATCAGTTAAATTAATCTTTAGTACTACGTTAATGACATGTAATAATTGATATACTTACAAATTCAGACAAATTTTTGAGTAGATGGCTCCTAAAGACCAAAGACTATGGGTAGCAACTTTCTAATTTTAAATGAGCTAGACAGGGGAATCATTTTAATGGTAGGAATCATCAAACCATTTGACATATACAATTACCTCTGAGCAAAACAAGCTGAAAACCTGTGACTGGAATCCTATTAATGTCTTTTCTGGAACTTGTTATTCAGAGTCAGGGAGAAAAATAAATTGCTCCCCCCAATTAGCAAATGAAGGAATTAATTAATAGATTATTCCTCAGATTATGACATGGTCTTTCTGGCCTGGGATTTGGGAATCTAAAACACTTTTAAACATGACAAAAGAGATGTTAGAGGTTAAAAATATTGCCTTTAAAATCTGGTATGCTTAGACTTAAAGCACTGAAATAGGATCAAGACCACTTTTAAAACTGTATTACATAAAGATATATTATAATTGAACTTAATGAAATGTCTGAAAAGAAATATAATGTGACTGCAATAGCATGCAAATAATGATATAAAATCAAGTCATTTTGTTATTCAAATCACATTAAAACATGTGGCCAATGTAACCTGCAACAGAATTGTGCCTAGAATAACACAAGTCATATCAAGCCATTATGAGTAAATGTAGTAGACAATTCCAAAACTTTGAAATTTAAAGAAAGTAATAAGGGAATGAGGGATTCCAGTAAATACTGCAAATACATATTTCATGTTCAGAGCTATCAAATTCATATTGTGAACTTTAACACAAATCTAATTGCAACTCAGGGAGAATGTTCTAAGTCTAATAATGGAATTTACCAAAGGATTCTGAGGACGTTAGCTAAATCATATCTAAATCAAAATGTGACACTAAATTGGGGCATAAGGAAGAATGTAAAAATAAGTGTATTTTACTATATAAAGTGAAGTTATTATTTAAGTATTTTGTAATGTACAATGATGCCAGAAACTCATTTTGGTATGCTGGATGCAGTGCCAAAAGACCAATGCCCAGGGCTACATTCTCTGAGGGGCAAGAGGCAATGATCCCATAACATTCCACAAATGTCATTTCACACAGTAATAATATTTCTGACAACCACTCTACCTAAACCTTTCTGCTCATAATGCAGTCAGTTGCTGTGTTACTCACAGTGACATCAAAGGACAGAGGGAAAGATGATTGTAGTAAAGAAGATGGTAGGTGTTAAGTCACTGCATGGTGATGAAGGAGTTAAAGATGTGTCATTTCAACATATGTCAAATCAGTGTATGGATCATCTCAAGCTGAAATCACTTAAGAAAATGTAACTTCAGGAAGAGCCATTTGACCTATCATTTCCTACATGAACCAAACTACAAGGATTCATTTGGGAAGAATGTCTTTCATGTACCAAGACTGGG
>PVJX010047463.1:0-11860 GCA_004027295.1 Dolichotis patagonum
CAGACTTTCGATCCAAACAGCCCAGGCCACTCTACGGGTCCGGGAGTTTCGGGTCCCAAAGAGAGCCTGAGATGCTGCTTTCTGGGAGACTTCCTGGGCGTGAAGCCTCAACAAGTATTTTGCCACAGTCAGAATAACACCAACTCCTGGCACCAAAAAAAAGTATAACACTTTCAAATGTCTTTCTTAGCATTCTCAGGAAAGGATTGTAATTGTTACACTTAATTGTTAGTTTGATTGGCTTGGGAGCCACCTAGAGAATTAGTGAAGTGCAATTTTAGGTGTGTCTGAGAGGGTGATGGAGGCATGGCCGTGAGGAATATATCTGCTCTGTGGCCTCTCCCTGCTTGGCACTGTTCCCCTGCTCTGCTTCCTGGCCACCATAAACTGATCAGCTTTGCTCCACCACGCCGTTCTGCCTTGATGGTGCCGCCTTGGAGCCAGCCAACCATGGACAATTTCTGAAACCGTGAGCCAAACAAACCTCTTTTCCTTTAAGTTGTGGGTATCCTATATTTTGCCCTGCAAAAAGAAAGCTGATTGTTAACAGAAAACTAGTCCTGAGAGTGGGGTCTTTTGCTGTGATTATACCTGATCATGTGGTTCAGAAATGTTTGGAACTGGTCTGTGGGAAGAGTTTGGAAAAGTTTGGAGAATCAGGCTAGACAAGCCTTAAATGCTATAAGCAGATCCCTAATGGTTAATTCTGAGGACCAGAATATTAATAGGAATGTGGGCAGTAAAAGCAGATCATGAAGTTTTAGTTTAGAAACAGGACAGTTTAGAAGTAGCCATGCATGTTACACGCTGGCAAAAAGTTTACCTATGTTTTGCTCATGTCCTGAGACTGCATCACTGATTCGAAGATATATTTCTTTGTTATTTTTTAAAAAAATTTTTACTAGTATGTATATACAGTACATATTGATTATATTCATTGTGGGGAGTTGGTGTATGTATGTAACAAATCTTAATTCTTTCTATTTCTCCTTCCCTTCCTCTCCCTCCTCTCTTGGCCCCATGTTTCTTCCTGTCTGCAAGTACAACTGGTGAGGGCTGTTTCTTCTTACTAAGGTTGGACTTGGGAGACCAGATGAGCTTTGAGAAAGTGATCATTTTCTTCTGGGAGTTTGTTTTTACAATTCAGGAAAATCACTTTGCACTAAAGCAAGGTGCTTTAGTAAAAGTTACCATTTCTCTGAAGATTTAAGTATGTCATAGATGACACTAATAGTATTACCTGAAGTAGGCACTGCTATTAATCCTGTTTCATGGACAAGAAAAGTGGACATAGGTAGTGAATCAACTAACCCAAAGCTACATGACTGATAAGTAACAAAGCTGGGATTTAAAGCCAGACAACCTATCTTAGAAAACATGTTCTTAGCCTTGCTGACCACAATTTTTCAGCATTTGTCTTCTTATGATGTAAGCCTGAAATCAGCCATTAATGAATTTAACCCTAGCCAGAGAAATAATACAGTAGAAAGGTCAAATAGAGACTATGGAGCTGATCTGTACTACTTATAAACTATATGAACTTGGGCAACTTTTCCGTGCCTTAATTTCCCTCTACAGATATTCTTCAGTAAACCTACCCATTTAACCACTATTCAAACTTATTATTGAGGTGCACTGTTTGGAATTACAACATGCTGCTCTAGTTTCTGACTCATGTTTTTTTTTTTTGTACAATTCTAAACATCTTGCCACAATGTCTTTTTTTGTACAGATAAACTTGTTTATATAGTAGTATAATTTTTACTGAATGTACTCTATAGTACAGTACTGTAGTTTTATGTTCTGTTATATATTACAGTACTACATGTTATGCCAGTGTTATTCAAATAAAAGCAAAATCAAGTTGGAGTTTCCTTTGACCATTCTTTCATTCTGAATATTGTAATA
This sequence comes from Dolichotis patagonum, assembly GCA_004027295.1. NCBI lineage: Eukaryota > Metazoa > Chordata > Mammalia > Rodentia > Caviidae > Dolichotis > Dolichotis patagonum. The sequence goes on from PVJX010047463.1 coordinate 1,909, forward strand.
TGCATAGTATATACAATTCCTCAGTTTGTGGCCAATTCAGTTAATGACCTACTTGCAGGAACAGAACTCAGTCGTTAAATGAGGAATGTCTATATATAAAATGGAAATAATAGTAACTACTTCATAGGGTTGTTGTGAAGATTAAATGCATTTGAAAAATTTAAGATTTTTAAAACTCATAATAAGTATAACATCTCTATTAGCTATTACTAGTTTTTTCTCTTAGGTCCAAAAACAAACATTGTTTCCAATGCATTGTAAAATTTTCTTATGTTTAAATCTTCCCTTCCTTTGGTTTGTCTAAAGCTGCAAAACTGCTACTTTATTAAAAATTGAAATATTTTGCAAGGCCAGCTTTCAGAATTAACCTCTCAGTGGCTGCTCAAGTTAGCAGTGTGAGTGAGTTTCATGGCATTCCCAAATTTGTCCTGACAGTTCCTCCCTAATCCTTTAGATTCCATTCTTCTGGAAAAGAAAAAGCATAATTGGTCATGAATGAGAAAATACTTTCTTGAATCTTTTTTTCTTCCAATCAAAACTTATTCTGCTAGCTAAAACCTTTCTTTTTCTTTTCAATTTGGGTAGTCAGCTGTGACCTGCTTTTCTTCCTTTTTAACATTTCTTCTTCCTCAGCTTTGGTAATTCACTGACAGAGATTCTCTGTCTTCATAACTTTCTTCTTTTTATTCTCTCTAGCCAGGGTTGTACTTACTAATATAGTATTGCAAAGATATTTTTGGTAGAGCGGGCATGGTGGCACATGCCTGCAGTCTCAGCACCTGGGAGCCTGAGGCAGGAGGATTGCCACAAATTTGAGGCCAGTCTGGGCTACATGATGAGACCCTGGCTCAAAATCACAAAGCAAAACAAAAACAAAAAAGTTGTTTCAAAAGTCAATGAAATCATGAATTATGACCTTTAAAATTTTTTCACATCAGAAAACCTACCACTCCCAGAAAGGCAATATTTCTCTCATTTTTTAGTGTATAAAATATACAAGTCAACTCAAAAGTCGTTGAAAATAAAAGTGTAAAATGCTACTTAATGCACAAATCTATTGTATAGAATATTTGCATAAGTTTATTTTTAAAACAAACTATACCTAATTTGAGATGCATTACCAGGATTACTCAAGATTTCAAACAGATATTTTAAAGATGCAGTCATGGAATAGTTCCAAGTAAGAAAATTTAGAACTATATTATTTTCTCATCATTAGTAGTTTTAAGTGTATAGAGCATTTATCAGCCTGTGATATTTGATATCAAGTGCCGTAAAAATGTATATATTCTTTCTTTATATTCAGCATTCTCTTTAATCAAGCAGTTCTACCTGAAAGAACTGTCCTACGGAGACAATCAGATCATACAAAAGTACAGAGTACTTAAGCAAGGATAATCATACCACATTGTTTATAACAAGTGAAAAAATTTTGAAGTCTCAAATTCTATTGCACAAATGAATTATGTTGCATCCATAATATATGACTGCATTATATGAACATCTAGGCAGTATTTCATATTTATATGGCTCCATAACAACTTGATTAACACAGAAATATGTTGAATAACAGAAATAGTTTATAAAATTGGATATGATATGATCTTACTAATGTAAAGTTGAGCATGTATGTATATACACACCACACGTACACACAGATATCTTGAATGGTTGTATCAAAAAATTAACTTTAATAAGATATGATCCCAGTTATTGATTCTGGGAAGTACTTCCCGTGTGGTTTCATTCTTGTTCATGAATTCTCTACCTACCCCTATATCTTCGAGATTTTTACCTACTTTGTCTTCCAACAGATTTAGTGTTTCTGTTTTAATATTTAAATCTTTGATCCATTTAGATTTTAGTTTAGTACATGGTGATAGGCTTGGGTGTAGTTTTAGTCTTCTGCATATGGATAGCCGATTTCTCCAGCACCATTTATTAAAGAGACTGTCGTTCTTCCAGCGAACATGTTTGGCCCCTTTATCAAAGATAAGGTGGTTGAGTGAGTTTGTCGTTGTGGTTGTATCTTCCAATCTATTCCATTGATCTTCAGGTCTGTTTTTATTCCAGTACCATGTTGATTTTATTACAGTAGCTTTGTAGTATAATTTCAAGTCAGGGACTGTGATGCCTCCTGCCTTGCTTAGAATTTCCTTTGCTATTCTAGGTCTCTTCTGGTTCCAGATGAATTTTAGGAGTGATTTCTCTAGATCTATGAGGTATGTTAGTGGTATTTTGATTGGGATTGCATTGAATTTGTATAGTAATTTTGGGAGAATGGCCATTTTCACAATGTATGTTCTTCCTATCCATGAACAAGGGATGTCTTTCCATTTTCTGAGGTCCTGTTCAATTTCCTCTTTCAGGGCATTATAATTTTCTTTGTATAGCTCTTTTACTTCTTTCGTGAGATTAATTCCTAAGTATTTCATTTTGGGGGATACTAGTGTGAAGGGTATGGCTTCTCTTATTTTTGTTGTTAGTGTGTAGGAATGCTATTGATTTTTGAGTATTGACTTTGTATCCAGATACCTTGCTGAATTTATTTATTATATCTAGGAGTCTTTCAATAGAGTTTTCGGGATCTTCTATGTAAAGTACCATGTGATCTGCAAATAATGATAATTTAACTTCCTCTTTTCCTATCTTTACTCCTTTTATTTCTCTCTCTTGTCTAATTGCTCTGGCTAGTAATTCCAGTTCTACGTTGAATAGGAGCGATGACAGGGGGCATCCTTGTCTTGTGCCTGATTTTAAGGTAAAGGCTTTCAGTTTTTGGTCATTTAGTATGATGCTGGCTGTTGTTTTGTCATAGATGGCCTTTATCTTATTAAAGAGTTTCTGCATGTCGAAAGAGATTTCTAGCAGAGTGAAAAGAAAACCCACAAATTGGGAAAAAAATCTTAATGGACAGTCCCTCAGACAAAGGACTTCTGTCTAGAACTTATAAAGGATTAAAGACAATCCGACCCTCGAAATTCAAAGACCCAATCCAAAAATGGGCATCTGAAATGAATACACAGTTCTCAGATGAAGAAATACGAATGGCAAATAAATACATGAAAAAATGTTCATCATCTTTAGTCATGAGAGAAATGCAAATTAAAACCACACTGAGATTCCATCTCACCCCAGAAAGAATGGCCAGGATAGAAAAAACTACCAACAACAAGTGTTGGAGAGGCTGTGGGGAAAAAGGAACTCTTCTGCACTGTATGTGGGAGTGTAGACTGGTGCAACCACTGTGGAGGTCAGTCTGGAGATTCCTCAAAAAGCTGGGTTTGGAGGTCCCATTTGACCCAGCTATTCTGCTTCTAGGCATATTCCCAGAAGAACTGAAAACATCATACCACAGTGATATATGTGCACCCATGTTTATAGCAGCACAATTTGTAATAGCCAGATCTTGGAAACAATCTAAGTGCCCATCAACTGAGGAATGGATTAAAAAAGCTGTGGCATTTTTATACAATGGAGTACTACTCAGCTATAAAGAATGATCACATTGAGATATTTATAAATAAATGGACACCACTTGAGACCATACTCATAAGTGAAATAAACCAACCTCACATGTGTGAATACCATATAGTCTCCCTAGTATGAGAGTTGATAAGAGTATATAAGATTTTATGGTAATCATGATTTCCCATTTCATTGCTTTCAAGCCTTTCAATGTTTTCATTCATCAGTTGGAATGATTGTATTCTGTTTTGTTTGACTTTATTATATGTGATGGTATGAACAGCTGTTTTGAAGAAAACAAAACATTATGGCAGCCATTGCTGATTTAATATCATCTTGCTTAGAAGTCCTACCATGCTTCTACTCTGCTATTACCATCAGTTCTATAATGTGTCTTATTGGGATTTTAATATATGTGATAGTATAAACAAATGTTTTTATCGAACACGAGATATTATAGCAGCCATTGATCATTCTCTGTTACTCGGTTCAGAATGTTCTGTAATTCTTTCATTCTTTTGAATGGCGTTATACTATTTTGTTATGTTTGATATTATTGTATCTGAAACTATGCTCAACTATAGCGGAGAAAGAGATATTTTGATAGCTACTGTTAATGTCCGGTTGTCTTATTGTGAAGCGCTGTGTTGCTTATGCTGTTCTGTTCTGATCTGCTTTGTTCTGCCCTCTTTTGTTTTATTCTCTTTAAAATAAGAAAATTAACTTTGATTTTTTAATTGTTTGGTTCTTTCATTAAAAAATCAGTTCTGCATTTTAAAAAACATTATGTTTTCTTTTAAAAATCTTATGAGGAAATGTGAAGCTAAATATATATAGTCATTAATGTCAGACTAGGAGTACAACCCAGTCACCCCAATTCCTTGTTTAGTCCTTGGTCTATCATATCTCCATAGTTCTGGAGATAAGAAATGTGAATGAAATATTTCCTTCATGCAGGGAAGACCCCAGGGTTTTGCTGCAAGGTTTTTCTTGCCATGTGGTGATTCCATAATGAAGCTCTGACACAGTCTGTTTCCACAATCTGTTTCTGGTGTTCTTGATTCTGTGTCATGGCTGTAACATGAGTGTGAGTGGTAATGTGAGCCTGCAGTTGTGTACATAGGCCTCAACCAGGACCCTCCCTGGAATTTGATCATTCCAGTTCTCTTTCACATGGTTCACTTCCTTCATTTAACTTTGGTTAAGTGTCACATGCTGAATTGAAGGGGTTGAATTCCTTTTTAAAAATTTTCTTTATCTTTAAACAATATAGAAATATATAAAAATCACATTGTTGAGGTACTAGGCAATGTTTCATTACATATATTTATTAGGTATTAGATGAAACATCTGCTTTTTCAAATATTTGTCATTTATTTATGGTAAAATGTTTCAAAATTCTTCTAGCTTTTAAAGTAATGTAGTACATTTATTCATTTCTCTTTTGTGATGGGGATTGAATCCAGGGATATTCTACCACTGAGTTATAACCCCAGCTTTTCTTATTTTTTATTTTTATTCAGGGCTTTACTAAGTTTCCCAGACTAACATCAAAATTTTGATCTTTGTGTTTCAGCCTCCTGAATATTGAGACCATCTAGACCTATGTCGTCACATTCAGTACATTATTCTAATCTACAGTTGCCCCACTGTATACTAACACAGCAAAACTTCTTACTTTTAATACTGTAATTTAATACCCATAGATCAATCTTTCCCTATCTCTCTCCTCACCCCAAACCTTAAATCCTTTCATATTGAGAATTCCTCTGATTCCGTACTTGAGTTAGAATCCTTTAATTAGAGGATCAGAACTATAATCCACTTATAGTTTCCTTCATGGATGGACAGAATTAAAACTGAGAATTTGAATAAATAAAATAATATTTAGAAATATTTAGCACAGTTGTAAAATATACATATTAACTTTTTTTTTCAGAAAATTAGTCCAAAGACTACAGATTCCTTGCTTTGTAACCCCCACAAAAGCACAGGAGAATGATTAATCTGTTCAACAAGCATTTCTTTGAACAATGTGTGCCCCAGATACTGTTAGGAGATGGAAATATAAAAATAACAACACATAGTTTCTACCCTAAAATACAGTTCAATGATGGTTGGGGCAAACAGGCATAGTACTACATTAAAGTGAGAAAAATACTACATGGCATGTAAGGAAGGATAGGATAATACAAAGAATGTGTAACTCAGCAGTAGAGTGCCTCTGGGTTCAATTTCCAAGTACTTCCTAAGGGGTGGTGAAGGTAGGGCAGATCCGAAAGAACTCAAGAAATAAATTAGTTCTTCATAGGCAAAACCCATATTTTCCAGGGTAGCAAAAGGAAAAAGGGTCCTGAAGGTAGGGAGAGCAACAGGAGGGAAAGCATAGAGCACTGAGAAACATAGTTTGTAAGAGCAAAAGCTGGTTTGGAATTTCTCGGGTTTAAAGTAGAAGGATTATGGTAAACAGAAAGACAAAAGTTGTGTTCAACTTACAATGCTTCAATCTAGAGAGTTTGCAACTTTTGACGGTACAAAAGTGGTACACAGTCAGTAGAAAACAGGCTTTGAATTTCGATCTTTTCTTATTTAAAAGATACACAATATTCTCTTACAAAACTTGGCAAGTAATATCAAATCAACTCTCAATCAGTCATGTGACCACAAAAGTAAATGACCAATACTCTATAGCAGAGGTGGTGAACCTACAGTATGTGTGCCACAGTGAGTGTTTATATCATTGAAAACTCTGAAAGTTCACCATCACTGCTCTGTAGTCTACTGTACTGCTAAGCTATGGTGTTCTATAAACTAAGTATGTTAAATACATTTTTTACTTATAGTATTTTAAACCTACAGTTGATTTTTTTGGGACGTGACCTGGTTTTAAGTCAAGGAGCTAAACAAATCTGGACTTTGCCATGAACACTATGAAGAATTCTTAAAATAATTCCATTAGGAAAGTAACATGATGCAAATAATCTTCTAGAGCTTTCTTATAAATAAAAGGACAAGTAAACTTCAAGAGAACCAAAGATCATTAAGCATACATGGAAGTAAGGCATGAGGAAGGATCAGTAGCAACAACAGAATTAGAGCTTCAAGGACTACAAATGGAATTTTTTGATACATAATATAGAAAAACTATACATTAAATTTGTGAAGAGGGCTAGGCATGCTGGTGCATGCCTATAATTCTGGTACTTAGGAGGCTGAGGCAGGAGGATCACTGAGAGTTCAAGGCCAGTATGGGTTACCCATTGAATTCAAGGCCACCCAGAGCTACATAATAAGACCCTGTCTCAAAAAAAAAAATTGTCAAGAAGTAAAGCATAGATTCACAACAGATAAATGTGCAATCAGAGACTATAGCAAATGACAAGACATATCTTTTAATTCAAATAATTTGATCCGCTAGAAATGAAAGTCTAATTATGGAAATTTTAAAAATTAATGAACAAATTAACAGATTAGATGTAACTGAGATAGAATTGATTAACTAGGATTAGAGCCAAAATGCCTCTAATTAAGAAGGGAGTGTAGAAAAAGAAAGGAAAACAGGAGGAAGAGGAGGAGGAGGAAAGAAGACAGAGGGAAAGGAAAGGAAGAAGAAAAAAGAGGAGGGGAAAAATGAAAAAGAAATTTATAATGTAGAAGGCAAGATAAGAAGGTTTAATGTATGTCTGATTAGAATCCCAGAAGAAAAGACTACAGAAAATGAAGAGGAGCCAAATTAGAGGAGATAATGACTGAGGAGTTTCAGAATTGATAAACACATGAGTCTGCATATTGAAGAAGTACACTGCATATCATGTCAAGTTTTTTAAACAACTCATGATTAGAAACATCATAATAAAGACACTAATACCAAAAGTAAATTTATATTAAAATCATTATGAGAAAAAAGATCACATATAGAAAGAAATGAAAATCAGGCAGGTTATATATTTTTTCCAGTTATTATTGTGGAAGCATATATAACATTCACAATCGTAAACATTTTAAAATGTACAATTAAGTGGCATTAAACACACTTACATTGGCCCTGAAGCAAGGCCAGCAGATTGCTAGAGCTGCTGGTCTCAAACAGGAGCCTAAAGAGAATTCTTTCTGTGGTCTGTTGGCCATTTCAGAACTTCGGAAATGGAACGGTCAACTCATCAGAAAGAAATAGCAGCTGTGAGTGTAGCAGGCTTCGGCGGCCGGAAGGAGAGAGACCCTGGTGCCTCCGGACCTGCACCATGAGGCAACCTGAGGCACCGGGAGAACAAGGAGCTCCCCCCATCTCTGGTGAGCGGCTGTGAGCCTGCTGGCCCGTGGGCTGAGAATCAAGCATCTCATGTAGTCCCATCCCCCGTCCTATCCCCCCCCCAACTTAGCAAGTGGGAGCCAGTGAACTGGGCATCTTATGAAAGATTGGCTATGTTGTTTTGTATGAACTCTCCATATACAAAGATATGGACAACCATTTGGAAGAAAATAAGAGACAATAGGATAGATAGTGAAGATCTCTAGTTGTCTAGCTTTGAGATTTATGCTTTCTTATGTCTCATTTTGTTCTGTTTTGTTGTGTTAAATTTTACTCCCTTTAAAATAAAAAAAAGTACACTTACAGTTTTGTGTATCTATCACCACCAGTTAATCTCCGTTGCTCTTTTCATCTTGTAAAAGTGACATTCTATACCCATTAAACAATAATGCCTCACCGTGTTGCAGCTTGACATAGCTAATGCCATCTTGTGCTATTTACCAGTGTATTTGACCAGTGCCCTGTATTTGACCCAGAAGAGTGAAAAATTATTCACAGTACAGGTCCCATGAGAAAAGCAGAATAAGCTGCACCCACAAAAGAGAAAAATTAAGCTGCTCAACAAAGAAGCAGGATACAGGTGTCAACCAAAATTGATGTAAGATTTTAGCTAAATTGTTTCTAACAGGATGCCTTGTTTTTCAGTTTTCTTTTTAAAAGCTCTGTAACTTTCCGGTTCAGTACCATTTAGTGGGACTCTGAAACAGGGGTCTATGTGAGTGGTCACTGAGCTCAGCTAATAAAATGCCAAATTTATCAGTTAAGCTGCTTGGATTCCTATATTGTTTATGAACCTATATCAGCCTCTTCTCCTAATACCTAGCAGTTATAATTCTGCCCTCTGTCTCTATGATTTTGATTACTGTAAGAACCTCAATAACTGGAATCATACAGTATTTGTCTTTTTTGTGACTGACTTGTTTTACTTAGCATAACATCCTGAAGGTTCAGCCATGACATTGCAGAATTACCCTTTTAAGGCTGAATGATTATTAATTGTATAGATAGGCCAATTATACTTACCCATTCATTTGTCAGTGGACACTCAAGTTACTGCTTTGTGTTAGCTATTATGAATAATGCTGCTGTGAACATCCATAAACAGATGTGTCTTGAAGAACTTGCTTTCATTTCTTTTAAGTATATTATACTCAAGAAGTGGAATTGCTAGATCATATGGAAATTCTATTTTTAACTTTTTGAGGAACTGCAATACTTTTTTCCATGGTGACTGCACAATTATACAGTTATATCAACAGAGCATAAGGATTCCAATTTTTCCAACACTTTTTAAAAATTTTTGCTGATACTTGCTACTTTCTGGTATTTTGAAAGCAGCCATCTTAATGACTATGCAGTGACAGTTCATTGTTTTGATTTGCATTTTTCTATTAAGTGATGCATTTCTTATCTAGTGATGTTGAATGTAGTTTCATTTGTATAAATATCTGTTCAAGTCCTTTACTTATTTTTTGATCCTGTTTGCCAGCACTTGTTATTGTTGTTCAAAACATTCTCTATATAGTCTGTATTAACCATTTATCAGATTTATGACTTGCAGATATTTCCTTCCACTTTGTGGGCTGCCTTTTTACTCCCTTAGCAGTTTCATACACAAAAATTTTAAATTTTCATGCATCCTAATTTGTCTATTTTTAGTTTTGTTGTCTATGCCTTTGACATTATACCCAAGAAATTGTTGCTAAATTCAATTATTTAAATTTTTCCCTTATAGTTTAACCTAAGGTTTTTATTATTGTCTTTGGTGTTAGATTTAGACTTTTCACCCATTTGAATTAATTTTTGTATGTAGTTAGATAAGTTAGATTATTTTACATGTGTATTCTTCAGCACCACACTGTCCTTTTATTATTGATGATCATGGCATTTGACCATTTAAAAAGGTCTTAACTTGTAATTTGTGCAAGAAGTGATAATTTGGAAGAAATTCTCTCAGGTCTTAGAAATATTCTTTTTTTTTATTATTTGAAAGAGAATAAAACAAAAGAGGGCAGTACAGAGCAGATCAGAACAGGACAACATAGGCAACACAGTACTTTACATTAAGACAACTGGACATCAACAGTAGCTAACACCATATCTCTTACTCTGCTATAGTTGAGCATAGTTTCAAATACAATAATATCAAACATAACACAATAGTATAAAGCCATG
>PVJX010047464.1:0-11860 GCA_004027295.1 Dolichotis patagonum
TGGGAGGGTTAAAAAAAAAAAAAAGAAAAAAGCTTGCTGTAGAAGTACCCGGAGAACACCTGTGAGAAACCTGCCACAAGCAGCCTGTAATGGAAGCAGACAGCAACTGAAGCAGCCTGCAATGGTAGGGAGAACAGCAGCTTCTATGGACTTCTCCACCCTGTCCCCTGGAGCAGGCACAGGCAGGACTTCCTGCCACAGCAGCAGGGCAGCAGACATATGTGCAGGCCACTAAGCCCCTGGCCTACACAGAGGGAGGTCCAGACTGCCCAAGTGGCCAAAGGAAGAAAGTTTCTTAAAAGTAGAATCCCAGCTGCACAATCAATAGCATCAAATCAATAAATGGGATCACATTACATCAAACAGCTTCTGCACAGCAACGGAAACAGCCAAAGGACTGAAGAAACAACCTTCAGAGTGGCGAAAATATTTGCCAGCTACTTCTCGGACAGAGGACCAATATCTAGAATTTACAATGAACTTAAAAAATTCAGATGGCCCCAAATAAAAAACCCAATCAAAAATAGGCAACTGAAATGAATAAAACTTACAAGAACAAATGGCCAATAAGTACAAGAAAAAATATTCAACACTGCTGGGCATTAGAGAAATGTAAAGTAAAACAATACCAAGATGCTGCCTTACCCCAGAAAGAACCGCCATCGCCAAGAAATCAAACAATTATAAACACAGGTGAGAATACAGGGAGAAATGAAGCCTCCTGCACTGCTGGTGGGAATGTAAACTAGTACAACCACTATGGAAATCAGTATAGTAATTCCTCAACAGTTTAAAACTAGGAATTCTATTTGACCCAGGTTTTGACCTTCTAGGCATCTTCCCAAAAGAGTTAAAGTCATCATATACAGTAACACATGCACAGCCATGTTTGTAACTGGACAACTCACAGTAGTTACACCCTGGGAACAACCTCTATGTCTATCCACAGATGAATACATAAAGAATGTGGGATTTATACACAATGGAGCACTACTGTCATAGAAAAGGATAAACAAGTCATTCGTAGGAAAATGGATACAAGCCAAGACTATAATATTAAGTGAAACAAATTTCACACACAGCTTAAATATTACATGGTTCCTCTTATGTAAGCAACTCAAAATATAAACAATAGTAAGAAACAGAGAAATAGATTTTTCACAAATGAGAAGAGGATCTAGGGATGGAGGAAGTGGGTAGAGAAGAGTGGAGAAGGGGAATAGAAAGAAATGTTAAACACATGTGGCTACTCCCTAAATGACCTGTAAACAGTATCACAAACATGTACTAATAGAATAAAACAGAAACAAAAAATTAATCCACATTTAAATATTTGACAAGGCAGCAGGAAGGCAGCGTGGCTGTAGGCCTCTATGCCTGAGGCTGTGGAAGTGGAGGGCAGATTCCAGCAGTGGAGGAACAAGGAGCATCTGCCCAGATCCAGGCCAGTGGAAAGAAGCAGCCACATCAGGCCAGCAGCCCAGCGAGCACCTCCCTCTGGGAAGAAGTCAGCTCTACCTGCACCCCTCCTTCCAGGGCCATGTGCCAAGGGGACACTCTCAGGGGGCCCAGGAGCAGAGGACAGGGCAGAGGTGACAAATACATAGAGATGTCCCATGTTTGCAGGTGCTACAGAGGCATTAGACCCTAAGAGGAAAGGATTCAGGGGCTGCAGGAAAGCTGGAGTCTGTGGATTTTAAAAAGCTCACAGTGTGAAACTGCCCTCCACACCAGGAAAAGTCCCGCTGCAGACAACACAGAAGAGACTGGCAGTCCCGGGCCTGCTGAGACCTGGCAGGGGGTGTCCGATAGCTCAGCATGAGACTCAAAAGAACCTTCCCATCACAGCAGAGCCCCGCAGGAGTTCTTGGAATAGAAAGCTTCAGATTTTATCACGCTTTGCTCAGCTTGCTCTCTGGAGCAAGACCACACATGCTGCAGCTCAGCTGTGTTAGCAGAAGGGGACTGATCTGTGCCCCACCTTGGTGGGGTACAGCTGAGAAGTCACTAGCTGAGGCTACTGACCAACACAGAGCTAAAGCTAGTCCTGAAGTTCCAGCAGGAGTCTCATAGCATAGCTACGGTCCACCAAGACAGTTCCTTATTGCTCCAGCTATACGATTCTCAGGGAAGCTGAGAAGGCAGGAAGACAGCTTTCAGGTGTGAATGTCGCTGCCTACACTGAGCCAGTGAATGACCTGTTCTTTGCACCAAAGCACTATCTCTCATGGGATGAAGTCTAACATGACCAGTCCCTGCCGCTCTCTGACCACAACAGAAAAGATCTGGGGCAGCAGAGATGGAGATGTAAGTAAGAGTGGGTTTATGCTCCTGGAGCAGTTGGTGTGAACCAGTAAGGAAAAAAGAAAGAGGGCTGGAGGCAGATGGACAAAATGTCCTTGGTGCCAAGTATTCGTAAGTTTTCATCTTAAAATATCTTTACACTAGTTCAATAGAAGGAGATCATCTTGATGGTGTTTACTTGTTCCATTATAGAAACTTAAGAAATTGTATATCGTTTAAAAGTAAGTGAAAGTTACCTGAGAATATGAGTCACAAGCAACATCTGAAGCACAAGGAATGGGTATGAGAAGCTTTCTCGGAGAGGTGGCGTCCACATCACACGAGTGCACTGGAAAGAGAACATTCAGATGTGTGATCCACGTGCTAAATCTGCTTTAGGACATATCTAGCAAAGGCAGCTATTTACAAATGCAAGGAGAGGCACTTCTCACACATAATTTAAATGGCATTATGAAACCAGACTTTCCTCAAAGAGCAAAACTGGAAGTGAGAAACAGTACTGAAAAATAGACACACAGGCGGCTTAAGACTGCGCACTGCGGGTACACTACCTTCTCCTTGTCTGTCCTCCACGGAGCCCATGGACAGCTTGCTTGACCTCCATCCTGGCTAATGTAAATAGTTTAAGTGCAGGTGTCTCTTTGGCACAATGACTCATTTCTTTGGGGATTTCTACTCAGTAGTGAGCTTGCTGGCTACAACAGTCTGTGATGTATTTCAAAAGATCTAGAAGAGGGGCCAGGAATATAGCTCAGAGGCACAGAGTCTGCCTGGCAAGTGCAAAGTCCCAAGTTCAATTTCCGGTATATCTCCTTCCCCCCAAATCTAGATGAGTACAGAATTCCCAGCACACAGAAATTATGTTCAAGGAAATACAGTATCCAGACTGTGGCCATTAAATAACATTTCTACTAATAGGATCTAGGATTCCTTGGATAACAGCTGATTCTGTATCTGGGGAAAAGAGAGAACAAGGTGATCTTGAAATGCTTTGTCTGCCACAAAGGAAGTGTTCCAAAGCTAAAGGACAATATCAAAAGAATCAAGTAATTTACCAACAGAAGATGTGAGGGACATTAGAGAGACTGTGATCTACATAAGGAAAAATAAAACACAGCTATGCTGACAGACTGGAAGACTCAGCATGTTTAGGGTGTCAGCTCTCTCTAAATTGACTTTAGAGTTTCAAAGTAATCAAATTAAAAATGTGTACAAGCTGTGCATGAGCAGAGACAGGAAGCAGCAGTGACAGGCTGATCCTAAAATTTACACGGAGACACAAAGGACCAGAATAGCCACGGCAACAGCAGGAGACTTCCACTACCAGAGCGCCAACCTAAAAAGCCACAATATTTAATGCAGTATGATACTGCCTTAAAGGTAAGAAAGACTAATACACCAGGATCAAAAGGCCAGAAACAAACTTAGAAATATAATACCTGTGATCAAAAGCCTAGGGGAGTGCTTAAATTAAAAAAAAAAAAAATTTTAGTAAAAGATACATTGCTATGAATACACTTCAAAATACTCTCCCTTGCTTTAAAAACATAGCCCATCATTCTTGCTGAGTAGTTCTAGAAGTGGGTCTTTAGTAGTGCTGCCTTGATGTCCTGAATTGATTCAAAACATTTCCCCTTTCGTGGTCATTGTGACTTTAGGGAAGAGTCAGAAGTCATATGAGGCCAGATCCAGAGAGTAAGGTGGATAAGAACTCAGGGACATGTTTTGAGCAGCCTACCTTTCCACTGGATGGCACTTGGCAGCAGCGTTCGCTGTGTCTTTTCAACACCACACTCTGAAAGAGGACTTCAGAACTGCTCCAGAAAGTGGCAAGAATGATGAGATAAGTGTGTTTGAAGCGAGGGGAAGGATTTTTGAGGAGGATCCATGGCAAAGTGTCTTTCACTGCAATATTTTTTAAGATTTAAACACACACTGCATTTCTCAATCAGCCCTGTACAGTCACCTTCTGGATGACAAAATATCACCACAGCTTCACAGGAAAAGTGTTCTGTTTGGTGATGGTACTAAGTTACCTGAGCACCCTTAGGGAATATCCGCTATGCGGCATACATAGTTCTATCCAGTAGCACTCACCAAGGAATCGCAAACCCAAACTGCAAAAATGCAAGTACTAGTTTGCTCATCAGAATTACTAAAATTAAGAGGGCCAATAGCAAGTACTGACAGGAATGTAAAGGACATTGGACTTCCTGAGTACCACTAAGGGGAGTAAGAAATGGTAATAAGCACTTTGGAAAACTATATAAATACTGCAGACACATGTCAAGAGAAATAAGCCAGACATTAGAAAACATTATTCCATTTATACAAAGCCCCCAAACAGACAAAACCTATCCACAGTGACAAAGAACAGAAAGGCAAGGAGACCCGGCCAAGGGCTAGTATAGTCAGTATCTTCATGCATACCCGTATTTACAGCAGCACAGTTCATAGTTGCTAAATCTTGGCAGCGGCCAGGCCCATATGTCCATCAACGGATGAATGGATAAAGAAAATGGTTATTTACCCAAGATGGAATACTATTATTGTGCAGTAAGAAGGGTAAACTTCAGTCGCTTGTAGGAAAATGGATACAATTTTAAGTCCATAGTGCTAATGAAATGCTTAAGTCATAGACTGTTAAATATCATATAACTCCTCATATATGAGAAATCTAAAGTATAAATAACTTTTTTAAAAGACAGAATAAAAGATGCATAATAGAAATAGATCTCCTGTGAATGGGAAGGGACTCCAGAGGGAGGAATAGAGGAGGGAGAAGGGAAAGGCAATAAAAAGAATTATACAGATACATTAGAGACATACAAATCCAGAGATGAATATAAACATGACATACTGCGAACATATATTGGTAGAAAAAACTGTTTTTAAAAGGACATTAGAATGATGGTGTCCGGGGTTGGGAAGGGGGTGTAGTCATGGTTTCCAAAGGGCAGAATTTTGGTCCTACAAGATAAAGAGTTCTGGAGGTGGACGGTGGTAGTGTGCCATTGTAAATATATGTAACAGCACAGAGCTGTGAACTGAAAGCTAGCTGTGATGATTAAATTTAACATCATCTATCAGAATTAAAAAATGGGAAAAAACAATACAACAGTCGGTCTCTTGATCTGGGTCATGGCTACATGACTGTATACGCGTGTGAACTCTGCTGAGCTGGACAGTTAAGAGATACAAATTTTAATGTGTGAAAATTATGTATCATTTTAAAGGAGGGCGCCTACTGGAAAGATTGATGACCACCACGAGGAATTATGATGTAAATGGATTCTCAAAAACAAAAAGAACCCATGCCATGTATAGCAATAGTAAAAGAAAATGGAAAGGGAGATCTGTCTTTATAAAAACAGCAACTATTAAATGTAGGCAAAAACGAAAGAGTGAGCAAACTGCCATCTGGGATGGCCACTGTGATGACTGACTCAGACAAGCGCCTGCATGCCACAATCTCCTGGTAAAATGTTACAAGGGAACAGGATACCCAAGAGTACCAACCCACAGCCACTTTTTCAAAGGAAAAAAGCATCTTTACAGTAGCTAAACCCGACATCCACCAATTTAAACAGATGTGGTAAATTCAACACTGGAGAAAATGGTCTCACTATACACCCCTAAAGGAGCTACAATGAACAGGATGTGACGTCACCAATGTCACATTCTTCAAGTGATTGCTCAGTCTGAATACCGTCTCTGTGACTAAGGGGACGACTGGACAAATTTATAGTGTGGGGCCTCCACAAATAATGGGCCTGGATTCCTCAAAAATGTCAATGCCATGGCAAAGGGCAAAGAAAACAGGAGGAGGAGGAACTGCTCTAGATAAACTGTCCCTGAGATAAAGTGACAGCCCCAGGCAATGAGTAGTCTCATATTAAACTTCAAAATGAAAGGATGAAAGGGTTTATTGGGATAAATGTGGAAATCTGAATATGAACTATATTAAAATACTATTGTAGCTGGGCCTGGTGACTTACGCCTGTAATCCCAGCACTTGGGAAGCTGAGGCAGGAAGATCGCTGTAAATTTAAAGCTAGTCTGAACTACAATGCAAGATCCTGTCTCAAAAAATAACAAGAACAATCAAACAAAGGCACTATCAGTGTCAAATTTCTTGAGTATAATAAAGTCTATGGGGATTATGCAAGCATGTTCTTGCTTTAGGAAATTTATACTAAGGTACTGGGTGACATGTCATAATCTGTGACTCATTTTCAATGGACCAGAAAAATAACTATGGATATAGGTATGTGTACAAGAAAGAGGAAGTACATGTGGCAAGCGATTAAACTCATAAGTGAAAACAAATCTAAAACTTTTCTGTAGGCTTACAATTTTTCAAAATAAAAAGTTGGAGGGGAAAAAAGCCACAAAAACAAGCACTCTCCTAGTACTGCTTTTTAGTCCGAGATTCACCACAGAACTGGTACAGCTCAAATGCATACCACCTGCTGGCTCTGTCTTCGCACATGGGACACACAGCCAACTAAGGTGTGGATCTGTGGCAGAGAGAAAGTTCTGGCTGGAACCAGTGGAAAACAGATTTCTTAAGACACAAGTTGGAAGCCAGCAGAGCAAGGAGCAGCAGGGGAGAGGAGGAAACATTTTACAATCTCCAGCCGTGCTCAGGTTTCTGGGCCTGCTTGATTTGAATCCTGAGTGGAGATGAGCTAAAAAGCTCAAAATGAATCTGATATAGGAGATAGGCCATAGCAAAGCTGTCTTGGACAAATGAACGGTACACGTCAATGACTAGATCCCAGGACAATGCCAGCATTCCCTAGCGAGAACTTATCCCAAGTTTCCATGAGATGTGGATGGCCTCAAAGCAGAAGGACGACTCAGGAGCTTGTTATCGTGACTGGCCAAGTATTGTCTGCTCAGACACAGCATGTACGTTTTGCTTTTCCCTTCTTTTTCACTTGTTCTGCCCAAGTTTCCTCTGCAGATCTAGTTTGTTGCTCACTCCCCTTCACCTCTCACTTTTTAAATAAACATTCTGACACTGTTTTGGGCTTGTTTTGTCCAATTCTTTGTTCAAAGCAAGAACGACTTGGAATTCTTTTAACTGGCAAGGCATTTCTAAAGGAACTTAATCCATAACAAATCAACTCCCAGCTCAAATATGGGTAACAGCACAGGAATCACCTCAAGCTGATCAATGCAAGGCTGAGACTTAGCCAAAGTGCCAAGTGATCTCTGCTTACACACCAAGTAAAGTAACAGGAATTCAAATTGCAGCCCTGCCCTGAGTGCAGCCCAGCAGCACTCACGCAGGAATCCAGACCCTCAGCCTCAATGATGTGGCAAAAGATGTTTGACAGAAGGAGGGAGAGAGGAAAGGAATGTTTCTTTCCAAGAACTGGAGGAAGGAAGGCCAGCAGGGCAGAAGCAAAACACGGAGAAGGAAAAGACAGCCTGGGCAGTAATGGGCAACAAAACTAACCATGCAGCAGGGCCAGGACACAAGGGATGCTGCAGGCTGGTTTTCTAAGACACTATGAATGTGCTTTCATTTTAATTTTAGAGTTGCTGTAAATTTCATTTAAGCTCCTAAATCCACAGATAATACTGATTAATGGCCTAAATAAATAATATATCCTGTGCACACACAGTTTTACAAACTGATATGAAAGACATGTTGATGATGTCACTGCGTGCTCTAGTGCTCCAGCAGCTTCCCCTCTGCTCCAAATGAACCTGTCCTCTCTCAGTGACCTAAGAGGACAACGATGCCTGCCCCTCCAGCTCCCATCACTCACTGTCTCTCTCTGCTCCAGGGTCACCTCCAAGCCCTCGTCAGCCAGCCACTCGCCCACCTTAGGAGACTGTCCTCACCCATGCTCACAGGATCAGGGACCCCCACCATGAAGAAGCACCCGGCACACAGTGCACATTACCGCAACTGAGCCCAACAACTGGAGACCCAGAATGCCTGTCCCGGGCAAAACCTTACTAACACAGGAAAGCAGGGAAAAAGAAAGACGCAAGGAAAGAAAGCAGCAAAGTGGAAAGAGAAGAGAATAAACTTTAAAAACCAACTTCTCCATGGGTGCTTATCTACATACATGTGAATGTTTAATAATCATTGTGAAAAAGCTAAACGATCCAATTTCATGAGAATTTCTAACAAACAAAATTAGAAAGCAACACCAGTTTAGGTTTTCTATCGTCTCTGCTAAATGCTTTTCAATAAACATGGTAAGACCACTATACATGGGTAATCTCAACCGTTTAGGAGGTGAGGAAGAAGAATCCTAAGTTTAATCTCACCTGGACAATTTAGTACCTTAGCAACACTGTCTTGAAATAAAAAATTTTCAGAAAGATCGGAGGGTATAGTTTAGTTTAAAGGCCTGGGGTTCACATTACAGCCCCACAAAAGAAATAAAGCATAAAACAAACCCTCTCATCATCTTGTGCTGCACTTATCTAGCACCAAGGAATCATGCAAAGGCAGAGTGAACCACTGGCTTGCATCTTAGCAGTGCTGAAGACACTCAGTAAAAAGGCGTGGAAACTGACCAGGTCTGCAGGACTGTTTGCCACAGCCTCAGTGTCATCAGTTCTGATAACAAGTACTTTCCGGCTCTAATTGGAAAGTATTAAATTTCTGTTTTAAACAATTTGATTCATCCATTACTGCTATACCACTTTACAGTTCATTTGTTAATGCATGATGTTTCCTTCTAAACCCTTCTGAGGGAAAAAAAAATTTTTTTAAGTATCCCATGTACCCTCTTAGATCCAATACAGTACAAATAAATAAAGGAAACAGGAGCAAGTGCAAGCCACAGCTCTTCTGGAGACATGTAAAGCATTCACTCGGGTGATTAAAATTTCTCTTCTAAAAAAGTAAGACGACAGTCAGTAACCAACAGCAAGTCTAGTGAACAAAGCCACACAAAAAATTCACTACATACATGAAAATGTATTATCAGAGTAGATGCTTCCCCTCATAAAACATTATATACATTATATAATAGCTTTAAAGATGAGAAAAAATAAAGTTTAAAAAAATCATAATCTGAAAGCTAAAATACATTTAAAATGATAAATTTCTAGTAACTTATTTTCTTCTCAATATTTTGCTTAAAAATATGCTCTAAATTTTACTGTATGTCATTACACTAAAAGGTCCTTTTTTTTACCCAAAACTACAGTTAACATATAAATACAATAATTTACTTGGCTATTTCAGTAAAACAAAAATTCTAATTCTATTTAGTTTACCATTTCCTAAGAAAGTACTATTCTTTAAAACACCAAGTAGCTGAAAAATACAAAACAGAAAATCTGTCAGGCTGAAAAATCAGCTGAACAGTCTGAATCTCATTGTTAAAAACTGAAAAGACTTTGAAAGAAGTGATGCTCATGCTACATGAGTATCAAAATTCTAAGAAAAACATAAGATCAGAACTAACCAGTGCAGTGTGCACTGCGGGTAACACAAAGGGACCTCTGTGCTTCACAAACAGTGGTCTTTCTGACTACGTCTTGGCTCCAAAGTGTTCAGTGAGCCTTTCCTCCAGCATCTTACTGTCAGCACACAATGCTCCTTTCTCCCATTATTAAGCCCTTCTTTCCCGTGTCTTAGGTCATGCTCACAGCATCCACTCTTCACAATGTCCCACAGTCCACCCAGTCTCCACAGGCAGGAGGAGCCAAAGCACTCTCTCCTCTCAGTATCCTAACTCACACCACACAGGTCACCTCATGCTTCTTTGCTGTAAACCACAAGGCTGCTCTACCCATGTGTTGCTGTGATTCTAAATCCTAAGTGTGTTCCAGATGACTATCCACAGTGATTTGCTGATTTTTTAAAGGTTCAGGAGCATTGTTTGCATATGATGGCTCACTCTCAGAAGCTTTAAAATATGCACATATGCAAATACCGCGGTCACTGGGTATAAACGGAAGAAAGGATGAATTCACAGGAAGCAAGCTGACCTTTCAGATGATCTATCCCCACCGCCACCTCATACTAAACTTCCGGAGAAAGAAATATGGACTGAGATATATTAATAAAAATCCTCTTACAGCTAACTAGAGGAAGGAATTCATGGGCACTTTATATTATATTTTTATCTGAACTGAACTACTGGAAATACTAGTAACAAATGAAATAAAATTCAAGCTAACAGTTTCATAAAACTTATCTCTGTGATATTCCTGAGACTCCACTTTCAAAGAGAAAACTGAGGCACCAAAGAGATAAAAACGACAGCTCAGGTTGGACAGCGACCAAATTATTGGTAGTCAGGATCTGAGCCCAGCAGTCTGGACACAAGTCCATGAACGTTTTAACACTGTTGTCTTTAGAAAGCCTTTAAACATGTATAAATCTATAGGTACAATAAAGTATCCTGCAAAGGTTACTTTAAAGTGTATTATCTGTGGCTGGGTGTGGCAGTGCATGCCTCTAATCCAAGCACACTTGGAGGCTGAGCAGGAGGACCGCCAGTTCAAGCCCAGCCTGGGCAACTTAGCGATTCAGTGACTCTCAAAACACACACAGAAAAAGGGGTTGGGAATGCAGCTTAGTGCAAAGACATTGGGTTCAATCGCCCAAATCATACTTTTTTAAAAATTATATTATTCCTGAGAAAGCGGCATCGCGGCCTGTCTGTTTGGGACCCGAACCTCTCGAACCCGCAGAGTAGCCCAGGCTGTTGGGATCGAAAGTCTGCGCAGACCTGCATCTCAGCAAGACTGTTTGGGACTGGTAGGCCCGCCCTTCATCCACAGGGAACTGCCTGGAGACCGGCATCTGGGCCAGGTCTGTTTGGGCCCCTAGCCCGGCCCTTCACCCCCAGGAAGTCGCGCAGAGACCAGCATCGCGACCTGTCTCTTTGGGACCCGAAACTCTCGGAGGCGCAGAGTGGCCTGGGCTGTTTGGATTGAAAGTCTGCACAGACATGCATATCGGCGCGACTGTTTGGGACTGGTAGGCCCGCTCTTCATCCGCAGGGAACTGCCTGGAGACCGGCATATGGACCAGGTCTGTTTGGGCCCGTAGCCCCGCCCTTCACCCCCAGGAAGTCTCGCAGAGACCAGCATCGAGACCTATCTCTTTGGGACCCGAACCTCTCGGACCCCCAGAGTGCCTCGGGCTGTTTGGATTGGGAATATTGTGGAGACTGGCATCTTGGCCAGGTCTGTTAGGGACCGGGAACTTTTCAGAAACCAACATTCTGGCCTGACTCTTTGGGACCTGTAGGCCCACCCTTCACTCGCAGGGAACCTCCTGGAGACCTGCCTGGGACAAAGCACGGTGGCCTGGCCTGCCTGAGATTCCACAGGCTCCTAGGTAGCCACACCCAGCATTCGCCTTAAAACTTAGGGAGCCAGGAGCCCACAGAGGGGAGTTAGGACCCTGTGAGGAAGCCAAGAGCCTGTGGGGGAGCCACTGCCCCTCCAGGAACTGAGGGTGTAACAGGTAATTTGCCACACAAGCAGAGAAAGCTTTGGAACACCGCTCAAAGTAAGGAAATATAGAAAAATGACAAAAGGAAAGACCAAAAGGCAGGCTCAA
>PVJX010047465.1:0-11864 GCA_004027295.1 Dolichotis patagonum
CTCCAAAAACTCCCAACTTCATCAAAGCTGATCCATGTGACATGGATGATGAGAAACTCAAAAACAACAGAATAATATAAGGTGATTGAAAAGGAAATAACAACAACAGATCAATAAGGTACTGAGCAAGCTGAAACATGATATAACTAAACAGATAATGTACTTAAAAAGCAAAAGGAGGAAAAGAAAATGCGCTAAAGGATGTAACAGCATGTATGTTTAAGTGTGTGGGATTTTAACCATAATACCAAGTTTTTGTTGGATTGTTGAACAGAATTGTTTATAGCCTCACTCTTTGTTCACTTTGTATGCCTGAATTTTGTAACATGAACAACTATTTCTAAGAAGACAATATGTAATTTATCAAGTAGTGATTTCTTAATGTTTTTTTTTTTGAAATTCTGTATTATTTCTACCCTTTTTTCTGTTTTTCTTTTTTTCTCTTTGAATAAAATTTTTTTTAAAAACACATAATTTTATAACAAAATAATGAGATTAACAACCATTAATGCATTACACGTTATCTTTAAAGTTGTTGCTCAGGGTATAATTCTATTGGTCAAATCTATCACAACAGCAACCCAGATTCAAAAGGGGACACCATGACTCTTCCTAAAAGGGTGGGCAAAAAGTGAGAGGGAGGAAGATGCAGGATCTATCATTAGATATGAACTCCATCAGAAACCAAAAACTTCCTTTGCTTCACAGATTCTTTTCTGTCTGCTTATGGACAAACAATGAATTCAGGGAGTAGTTCAAGAGAAACAAATGTTGCAATAAAATTTTCTAAATTTTATCAAAACAATAAGAATAATTATTTTGAAGTCACATGGGGGTTATAATCTAGGTTTTATAACTTATGAACTAATGTAACCTAGAACAACTGACATAAACTGGATATATGAGATTATTATCCTACAAAATCAAACTGGGAAAAAATTGGAAATGTACCCACTTGAACTGGAAAGTAAGATATTTAATATATAGCAAGCATGTCACTAAGAGAAAACCATTTGTCAATCTTAAAATAAATTCAGAATCTCAGTATAGTATAAGACTATTGTGAAGCTCCTCTGAAAGTTAACATACTCACAACTCATAAAGTCATAGGGCTGTGCCTGTCCTCACATCAGGACTAAGACAAAGGGCAAAAATCCCCAGGATGATAGAGCAATTACCATGTAGCCATGGTTCAGAACAACAGGCAGTGAGAAAGGAAACAGTGTGGCTTGTCTGGTCTTTCTGTTTATCAGGTTCTCTCAATTAAAAAGTAATTCTAAACCAGCATGTCTCAGCCGTGCTTCTGTGACCCCATACTAAATCTGCCTATGGAACCTTGAAAAAATGGAAGAAAATAAAATATGAATTAATACAGTAGCAAAACATGTTCAAATTGAGTGAAATGTTTTCTGTGCAAAAGCTGAGATGCTTTCAAGAAGCATTACAGTAGGGCTTTCTTTCCTTCCCACCGAAATTTAGTAGTAGGCCTCTCACTATACACATTTTTCATGCACATGACCCATACTTAAAAGTCCTCTGGTTGATCTTGAAAGTTTTGAAATTCTTGAACAAATATCACTTTATGCTTGATTTGTGTTGTCCAGGAGATCCTATAAAGACCTTCAGTGCACAACAATATGCATATAATAAAAGCACTTTGTAACAGACAATTACAAATAGAAGAGAGTAAGAGAAGAGATGCTTAAACAGATAGGCAGTTAGAAATTCTTGTAATCAACATATTGGTCTTAAATCAAGAGAGTGACAAGAGTGACACAAAGCAGATTAGATGAGCAGGAATTGGCTCAGTTTGAAAGACAAATGTGGATCAATAGACAACAGTGAGCAGGACAGTGAGAAAACAAGCATAGATGAAAATTAGAAGAATTAGAATTAGAAAATTAGCAGTATAGGCAGAGTGATTTTTTTCTCAAAAATCTCTGGAAAGAATGAATAAGTAATAAACATTGAGAGTGGCATAAATTTACCTGGATATCATTTGTAATCATGCTTATGCATAAATTAACTGCTTAAAAATATGTATATAATAAATTTCATGGTGTAAGTTCAGTTATTCTCAATTATTTTTTATGTCTTTGTAAACTATGGAGTTATAAAAATTCCATCCAAAAGTGCTAATCAAAGGAAAGCAAATGAGTTTTTGTGCTGATATTATAAGTGTTGAGAGAAAACAAGTGTGGTAGGCAGAACCTTACACTGAATTATCCTCTACAATTTCCCTATGCCTCAAGTTGCTTAGAATATAGCCTGGCAGGGAACAAATGTTCATAATAATATGTAAGACTAAGTGCTTTGTGCTTCTTAATTTTTAATCCTTTTCAGAACTGTGAGGCAAATACTATTTTGATGTCCTCTTTAATGATAGAAAAATAGAGGTAAAGATGAGTTGTAATAACCTCAAGAACAAAGAGTTAAATCATATTCCAATCAGAGAGGAAACAGAGAGGGACATTAAATAACATAAAACTTCTACCATTAAATAAATATAAATATAATCTCTTATTGAACAGTATGGCTCCAGTGCTATGCTCTGATGCATATTTTACATTGGGTCATTTATACTATATTGCTTGCATTGACTAGGTGTGTTTATTTCTTACAGTTGGGACTCTTTACACTGACATTCCAAAATACCTATGAACTATATCATTTGGTAGTTTCCTTTCTTCATAGCATTGACATAATCTTATACCAGAAAAATTCACACACACACATGTGCAAACGGAGGTCAATTTTACCTCACACCATAAACAAAACTAACTCCAAGATAGATCATGACCTAACTGTAAAATCTGAAACTATAAAACTTCTGAGAAAAAAATATGCTAGCAACTTTTTCATCACACTTTCTTAAATGGAGCACAAAAACCACAACTCTAAAGAAACAATGTTGATAAATTTGACTTTATCAATTAAAACTTCCTACCTTTCAAAAGTCAGCCTATGATTGCAATCGACTGGGAAAGATGCCCAGGAAGATGAATAAAAGGACAGTTGGGTATGGTCAAGAAATACTGCATGTGTACCTAGAAATGTCACACTAAATCTCATTGATTTGTACAGTTAATACACGTCAAGCTTTAAAAAATTATCCCATAGTAGAATGAAACATGAAGTAGCCTGTCTTCAATAAAAAATAAACAAATACATAATAATAAAGAACAATGTTGCTGGGGATTTAGCTCAGTGGCATAAGTGCCTGCCTTGCAAGCTCTAAGTGGTGAGTTTGATCCCTAGGACAAAAAAAAAGAACAATGCTTATCAATATGCCTGTGAAGGGCATAATCAAAATTCTAACTTCTATTTAGAATGCAGGCTTAGTTTTGTAAAAATATTCATTTATAATTATGAACAAAAATGTGCTAGAAAGTTATTTTTTAAAAAGATACCACAAAAGAAAATATGAAAATATACTGCAAACTATGAGACATTATAAATATGTATTCCAAAAAGGTCTTTTATTTAGACTCTAGAAAGAACTCTTGAACTCAATTAAATAAACAAATTGCCAAAGGAAAATGGATAAAATATTTTAATACACATGTTACAAAAAAATGAGGCTAGATTTCTAGTAAGCATGTGAAAGATTCTCAACATTTGTAACTGGAAAACTGAAATAAAGAAATACCACTAGGCATCAGTTGAAATGGTTAAAGTAAAAAGCTGACAAGTACCAAGGTTTGGTGAGGATATGAGTTGCTAGAATCACATACACTGCTGCTGGAAAAGCCAAATAGACATTTTTGCTTCTAAAGTTTTAGGGAAGCTGTTTGAAAAAATTTTGCTCTACTCTGGAAATTTGCTCAAGAGAAATGAAGCTGTATGTGCACATAAAGACTGCTTTACATTAGGTTTAATGAGAAAAACCAAAAATTAAAAATTAAATGAATAAAAACCATGCTGTAGTCATGCACAGGAACACTAATCAACAATAAAAAGAAACTGCTAATATATACATAAATATAGATTTAGCTCAGAGATGTTATGCTACATGTAAGAAATCAATCACAAAAGATTAACTGTAAAATATTATCAGGAAACTCTTTGGGACAAGGTAATTATCCTTTATGACTATTGTGGTAGCTATACAGCCATATCTACTTGCTAAAACTCTTTGAATTATATACAAAAACTAATAAATTTTAAATTACACTGAGATCTTGATAATGTTAACCCAAAAACTCTTTTTATTTCATCAGTTGTAATGTAGTATTTGTTGATGTTACATGACACACAGTTGTAATCTATATTTTTGCATCCTGTTCATTTATCGGCAATTTTTGTCAGGGTAATTGCTTATCCATTTGATGCTCCTACTACCATTTTATAATTACATAAATCACATTAACAAATATTTCCTGAAGGTGGTATACATTTTCTTTGAAATAAATAGGATTTCACAACCACAAATACCAGATTCTATGAAGGTAAAATACTGTTTTTCCACAGCCAGCATTTAATCAGTACATGGGAAACAAACAAATTTCTTGATTTCAATGTCTGGGAACATACACTGGTAGGGATTTTCTATACAAGTCGCTGCTGCTTGGATAAATTTAGCAAAAGCTTCAATTGTTATACTTCATCTTGATTTACTACTTGGTACTGGGGATAAAACTTTGTCTGCTAAATTATTTTCATATAAGTATTTGTATTTCAGATGAAAGAATATCTGAAAGTCCAGGTGTTTGTTTTCTGCTTTTTCTTGCTTTCTTTCTATGTAAACCACCACATATATTAAAAATGTACTAAACCTCAGGAATTGTTTTTCAAATTTATATTTGAAGTAATGTAGATAAAATGGAATATGTTTCAAATTTCAGCTTAAAATAGTAGAAACTAGAATTATGTCGTGCTTTCTGCTTAAAATCTAGCTTTTTAATACATTATCTCACATCAAAACAAACCAAAAAATGCCAGGCATGAAGTCCTGACATTTTTTACTTAGAGTAGAAAACACTCCTATGAGGTTTCCAATACCTGGCAGACCATGACGCAGCTCAGCACAGTGATCACCTCACTGCAGAGGAGAAGCAGCATTTGTTTAAAACACTCACCACATCACTTTCACACATGAAGAGCAGAGAGAACCACCTCTCTGGCTGTTAAAACACTTTAGGCTCTTGTTCACATCAATTAAACTCTTGTTATTTTCTACAGCAACTGATTTCCTGTGAAAGCAGCTCACCTCTCAAAGGGAAACGTTTCTGGCACAGCCAAGTCTACATTTTCAGGTTTCAGTTCCTGGGTTTTCTCCAAGGAAAACTCAGTGTGTTTGAGTCTTAAAGAGATATGGCTGTGCACATGACACATACTCTAGGCTATGCCATTCAAGGATGAATGATGAAATGATAAGAGTTGTTTGACACATATTAGGATACACTGGGAACACTTCAAGATTATGTAATACTATGAGTTTAGACACATGTAGAACTCTAATTAAAGTAAGCTATTTAATTTATCATTTCTTGCCCCTTGTATAAGTCAGTTTTTTGTTACTACAATGAAATACTTAAGACAAGTAACTTAATAAAGAAGAAATTTTTATTTATCTTGCAATGTTGGAGACTTGAGCATAAGATTAGGCAGAACAACTGCTTGTACCTCCAGTGAAGGTACAGGAGAGCAATGGTGGGAGAACATGACAAAGTAGTCACTGCCCTCTGCTCCAATAAACAGAAAGAGAAAGGACAGATGGGGTCTAACTATTCCCTCTGAGCATCCCCCATGACTTAAGGACTTACTATAAGACCCACTTCCTAAACATGCACAGTGCCTCCGAGGAGCATCACATGAAAACTTTGGCTGTGTTACATAAGACATTTGGGGAATGAGCATACCATTATTGGCATTTATTTGTATAAAATGACATGAATTTAAGATAGCATAAAGAAATACAACATAATAAGAGGAAAATAGATGACAGGTCAGTAATGACACATGTAGGTATCAGAATAGAAAGTTGAAGACAAATCTATTTTTGTTTTCTCCTCAGACTCCAGCAAAGCAATAGAGACTTTGAGACATAAGACAAGATGAATGAGCAGAAGGTAACAGTGACAAAATTTGAGGAGAGGTGGGACCAATGGTAATGTCATGAACTGCCTAAGAAGCAGAGCCCTAAACAGTACTCATAAGAATACACAAAATCAAATTAATTATTTAACAGAATTCTTGAGACTTAAGGATGGATGACAGCAGTTCATTTTAAAAATGGTAATAAAGAGGGAAGTTCTAAGATTAGGACAATTTCCTGGAACAACAATTCTCCAGATCCTCTTTCCTACCTCAGAAAATGACAAGTTCTCTCAGAGAAGTCAAAAGAAAGAGCCTCTGGACTTTGGCAACACCAGAAACAGTTGAAGATAGAAATTACTTGCCAGATTCAAATTAATTAAGCATCAAATTCTTATTGGATTCATGGAACTTAGTCTACTTTCCCTAGTTAGATTCAGAACAGTAAGGTTAGTGGACATTCTACTTCCCAGTAATAGATTCAAAGTGTCTTCTTTGGGGAATATGACTAGTTAAGAAGTTCACCAAAAAGTTGTTCAAATGTTATTGCCTTTCATCCAAACTCATTGTACACTAGGCCCAGATATACTCTCTAATATGCTAAACAACTTTATAGATTTCTATTTCCTAAAGGAGAGCAGCGAGAATAACCTATTGATATGTGAGGAAAACCTCTAAGACAAAAGACAACATGGAGAAAGAAAAACTAAGAGCATGAAGAATAGGAAATGTAAAAATTATTACTTAAAGGGATCAAATGAGTCACAGCACCTGCCCAGATAAAAATAACAGCATTAGAGTCAGCATCTGCTGAGAATTGGCCATGGTGGAACCCAGGTGGCTGCAGAAGGCAACTCGCCTGTCCTCTTGGTGAGTACTTCCCTCCAGTGTGAGCCAGCAGGAGACCCAGTCAGTGGCTCCCATGAGCCTACCAGCATGCAGGCTGCAAATAAAACATCCCAACCTCCACACCCCCCAGTTAGCAACTGGGGCCAGAGGTTTAAATATGACTTGAGAGGATGAACATATAAAAGACAGCAAATACAGGATATTTCCTTCCATCTTCTGTTTGAAGGCAAATTTTTTTTCACTGTTTTGTTTCATTACAATTAATTGTATTACACTAGTCAATGTTATCTTTTGAATGGTTTTATAATGTTCTGTTTTTTATTTGATTTTTCAATATCTAACTGACTGGACAAGTATTGTGAAGATAATGAGCTATGCTATGATACCTAGTACTGTTATCCTGGTAACCTGCTGTGAAGTCCTGTATCAATTTCACTGCATTGTCTCAATTGGCTTTGCTCTGTCTTGTTCTGTTGTATTGTTCTATCTTCAAAATTAAAAAAAAAAAACAGCATTAGAGCTTCCAGGAAGATGTCAGAACACTAAGCAGCATAGTAAACAATCTATGAGAGACACAGTCCAGATACTGTAATATAGCATCATGGGGAAGACAAGAAGGAAGGAAGTGGGTCTCCTGTACCCAGGAAGAATCTAAAATGAGAATTGAAGCCCAGAAAGTGTAAAAAGAAAAACTTAAATGAAGAAGGCAGTAACTAGTGGTGCCTTCAACTGGAGTTGGACCCACTATGTGAGAGGAGCTGTTGGAACCTGGATATGCATGGTCACAGTGACAGTGGTGGCTGGTGATCCTAGAGGCCTCACAAAGAGACATGGTGCTGGAGGGGAGCAATGGGATTGGAGGATTGCACTGCCTAGCAGTGAGTACAGAGGTCTTAGTCCTCCCACAGAGACTGATATGCCAGGAGCCATTTCAGAGTTGTGCTGGATAAGCCTCAAACCAGAACTGCTACCAGCTTCCTCCAGCAGCTCCTAGCTGGGTACATACCAGTGGAAATTGCTCAGACTCAGCCCCACCCCTGCACACATACCAGCAGACATTGAAGAGGTTCCACACTGGTAGGCAGTTTAGTCTGGAGGTAGTGGCTGGCGTCTCCCCACACACACTCCAGGGACCATTATGGGAGCTCCCTGCTGGTAACCAGCTGACTCTGGAGGAGGTGGTGAGCCCCACCCCTACATGCACTACATCAGCCTTTGGGGAACCAGCTCAGCTGATAAAAGCAACAGTCAGCCCTGCACAAGTACACCCAGTGGCTACCATTAGATGCTCATAGCCAACACTGACTAGAAGACCCAAACAGTCTCACTTCAGAGAAATTGTAGCCAATGAAGTAAGTGCCCAGGACCCCACAATCCACTTGTCCAGAAAAACCCAGGAATATGTTAAGACAAGGAAGCAAAGGGCAGTCTCTGGC
The DNA here is from genome assembly GCA_004027295.1 of Dolichotis patagonum. NCBI lineage: Eukaryota > Metazoa > Chordata > Mammalia > Rodentia > Caviidae > Dolichotis > Dolichotis patagonum. The sequence continues at coordinate 8,322 of PVJX010047465.1, forward strand.
CTCCAACCCAAGCAGAGTAAGTACAGGAGATGTCAACACAGAAGAGACTGGCAATTCCAAAACTGCAGTTTCTGAAGGGATGGAAGCTAAAGTAAAGAAACAATTTCATGAGGATATAAAAGAAATTAAAACAAAAATACTATATCAGGTAAAAGAAAAAATGAAAAACATAATAAAAGAATTGGTAAGAGGGATGGGGATCTGGCTCAGTGATATAAGCACCTGCCTGAAAGCACAAGGTCATAAATTCAATCTCCAGTACAAAAAAAAAAAAAAAAAAAGAATTGCTAAGCACCTGTAAAGAAGACATAGATATAAAAAAAAAATAGAGAAGTGTAGGAAAATGGGGGAAACCTTGAAAGAACAATATAAAAAAAGATTCTGAATACATGAAACAGATTAAAAGAGATATCCAGGAAATTAAAAGCTCCATTGAAAGCTGCAAAGCCTCTTGAAAAAAACTGAAGATAGACTTTCAGAGCTTGATAGATTTTCAGATGGTGATCATGAAAGGAAAGATCTTCTAAAAATAACAAAGGAAATAACAACTCAAAGTTTGCAAGATGATGCAAAAAAAACAAGAATAATAGGTGTCAGTGTAAAAGCAAGGTTCAACATAAATGACATTAAAAGTCTATTTATAGAAGTAACAGCAGAAAACTTCCCAAGCATGGGAAAAGGAAGTGACATTGATAAGTGAGGCACATCGAGCTCCAGCTAACCATAACCAAAACAAATCTACACCTAGACATGTGTTAATCAAGATCCCAGAAATTCAGCACAAGAACAGAACATTAAAAGCTGTTAGAGAAAAGAAACAAATCACCTATGAAGGAAAACCCATCAGAATCACAACAGACTTCTCAACACAAACCATCATCAAGTCAAGAAGAGCTTGGGATGAAATATTTCCAGTCCTGAAAGAAAACAACTTCCAACCAAGGTTGATGTACCCTGAAAAACTATCTTTCAAAACTAATGGAGAAACAGGATACTTCCATGACAAAGAACAGCTGAAGGAATTCATGAGCACCAAACCAACCTACAAAGAAAACTGAAGGACATTCTAGAAAAAGATACAAAAAAGCACAGTTCCAGGAACATTGGCAGAGAAGGATCACCAAGTGGGGCAGACAACTGAATGGAGGGAAAAAGAAGGCAGCCAATGGCAGGAAAATAGCATGGTGAAGATGAGGAAGTGCATGTTGGCTGTAACCATTAATGTAGATGACCTCAATTCACCAATAAAAAAAAAAAAAACACAGGCAGAGTGGATCAGGAGACAGGATCCACCAATATGCTTTATACTAGAAACACATTTAACTTAAAAGAGAGTTCATAGACTGAAAGTCAAAAGAGGGAGAACAACAATCTATGTGGGAATAGCTTGTCCATCAGCTATAAGGTGGATAAGAAAGACATGAAATTTTTATACAGTGTAAATCTAGTCAGTTATAAAGATAGATAACCTCAAGGTTCTTGTAGGTAAATGGGTACAACTTGAGATAATGTTCATGAATGAAATGGTTCATAGTCACATGGGTGAATATAATGTTGTCTCCCTACTATAAAAAACTAAAGGAGTGAGTGGGATTCCAAATGCACAACACATATTGTGAAAGTGAAAGCAGGCAAATGCCTAAAAAGGGAAGGCAGTGGCCATTTTAATCTATTATCATGATTTGAAACCCATATTGTTTTCATTGTTCTATTTAGTTTGGTTTTATCCTGTTTTGGTTTCTCTAACTTTATTATATTTGATGGCATGGACAGCTATTTTCAAAGATAACAAAACATATTATGGTAATCTTTAATGATTTCCTATTAACTTGTTTTGAATCCCTGTACTGCTTTCATTGTTTTGTTTTGATTGATTTGATTCTGTTTTGTTTTGTTTGATTGTATTATGTCTGCTGGCATAGGCAACTACACTTAAGATAACAAGAGGCATCATGGTAGCCACTGTTCTTTTACTATTATCTTGTCTTGGAGTCTGTATTGCCTTCATTGCTTTTTTTTGTTGGTTTTATTCTTTACTATTTTGTTTGATTTTATTATGTCTGATGGTATGGGCAGTTATTTTGAAGATAAGAAAAGGTATGGGCAGTTATTTTGAAGATAACAAGAGGTATTATGGTAGCAGTTATTAATTTCCTTTCATCTTGGTTTGTACTCATGTACCATGTTCATTGTTTTGTTTTGACTGACTTTATTCTATTTTATTTTGTTTGGCTTTATTCTCTTCAAAATAAAAGAATTGTATAAAAATAGTTTTAGGAAAGAGCATTCCCTTTAAAAGTGCAAACCAAAACTAAACATATCATCACAAAAGTGATAAACTCAGAAGCCCTAAATGCTATACTTGGGAAAATCTCTCAAAAAGGAAAGCAAAACAACAAAGAGAAGACAGTGAGAAAAAAGAATAATAACTAGCTCGGGTCTAAACTAAATATAAATTACAAGAAGAAAAATAGAAAATGAAGAGTGAAAACCATCAAAATTTATTCAAGAAAATGTCCAGACATGTTTTTCAAATTGAAAAGACATGTAAAAATTGTTGAAAGAATACCTACACTGTAAAATTTCAAGACTGTAAAAAAAGAGGATATTAAAAATCAGGTTACATAAAAATGGAATATCATAACACATCAAGAACCATGAATAAAAATGCAATACATTGAAACTCTAATAGTATTGGAAGTCTAATAGTAATCACTGCAAAATACTGAATAAAGGACTGTATATCCAATCTGATTCAAAGTCAGTATGAAAGTAAAAATCATATTGGACATTCAGGGTTTTTGAAATTTACCTGAATTCCTCAAGAATTTACAAAAGAAGAAACTTCAGTAAAATGAAGGTATACATCCAGAAAGAAGAAGAAAAGAAATTAAGAGGAAAATGTATACTCAGAGAATCCGTAGGTGATGATGAAATGAGTTTCCATAACAGCTATGCACTGACAAAAGAGAAAAACAATACAATACAGATAAGAGTAGGCTGGAAAGCTCTTTAGGAAATGACATTTTCCACTGATAGAGCAGTCACCATCTCAATGTCTCAAGAGGATGTTTTGATAATTGTGATTCCCCTCACTCCACCCAGGAAAAAACAAAGTTGTGCAGGGAAATTACCAAGAGTACTTATCTGTCCCTGGTATCTAACTCTATCTGGAGATATGGACTGAAAAACAGAACTGTGTAGATAGGATTAAAGAAGAAAACACAGACAAAACTGTGTGTTCCATAGTTGGAAGTCACATCATACTTAAACTGAAAACTACTAAATGTCAGTGAACTGTGTTGTTTACAGGCAGAGAAATATATGGCTGAGGATGGCTGTGGTAATTTTTGGGGCAACCCTGGTCCTTAGTTTGAGCATTGCTTTCTGGATCCAGTGCAGAACCCTCATCCTACTGGCACAGATACTTCATCCCACTGCAATAGACTTTCTAGCTTCCAGCACTAACTTTTAGACCTTTCCACTGCAGATCTGTGAAACAGACTCCGCATGGCAAGAGAAAGTCATTGAGTGAGTGGGAGG
>PVJX010047466.1:0-11855 GCA_004027295.1 Dolichotis patagonum
TGTCACAAAGAGATAGAACAACTAGAAAAAAAGCCAGCAAAGAAATAACAGAACTAAATCAAACCAGTGAACAAATGGACTTACATACATTTATAGAGTGTTCCAACCAACAACATCACAATGCACATTCTTCTCAGCTATGTATGGGTCAGTATCCAAAATAGACCATACATTAGCCCATAGAATATTCCTAAGTAAGTGTAAAGGGATGGATATAATCCCATGCATATTATCTGAACATAGTGCACTGAAATTGGAAACTGATGACAAAGGAAATTACAAAAGTGCCTAAATACATGGCAATTAAATAACAACCTCTTGAATAATCAGTGAGTTACAGGTGAAATTAAAGAAGAAATTAAGTAATACCTGCAATTCAATGAAAAGGCAGATACAACATGCCATAACCTATGGGACACAATCAAAGCAGACCTAAGAGGAAAATCTATAGCAATAAATTGTCACCTCAAGAAAACAGAATTAGCACAAAGAAACCACCTAGTGCTGCACCACAATTTTCTACAAAAAGATCAACTGAAGCCCAAAGCTCATAGAAGAGAATAACTTATAAATTTGAGAGCAGAAATTAATGCAGTTGAGACTAAAAAAGCAATACAAAGAATTAATGAATCGAAGAGCTGGTTTTTCAAGAGAATAAACAAAATTGATAAACCTCTAACCAACCTTATCAAGAAAAAAAAGAAAAAACTCAAATTCATGCAAGTAAGGACTGAAAAGAGAGAAATTACTACAGATCTCACAGATCTGTATTCAGAAGATCATGAATACCTACTATGAATATCTTTACTCACATAGGTTGGAAAATACAGGAAATGGACAGATTTCTAGAAATGTATGAATTACCAAAGCTGATTCAAGAAGATATAACAATTTTGACTAACCCAATACCAGCTACTGAAATTGAAAATGTGATTAAAAATTTACAAACAAAGAAAAACCAAGGTCTGATGGATTGGTTCACAGCGGAATTCTGCAGACAATCTGAAATTTAGAGCAGATTTAATGACAATGAAATTGAAAAGGAAATAATCCTCCCTAACTCATTCTGGAAGGCAAGTATTACTCTGATACCAAACCAGAGAAAACCCAACCAAAAAGAGAATTACAGGCCAATTTTCCTAATGAGCATCGAAGCAAAAATTCTCAATAAAATACTGGCAAATAGAATGCAGTAAGTCATCAAGAAGATTATACCTCATGACCAATTGCAATTTATCATAAGAATGCAGGGATGGCTTAATATATGCAAATCAAAAAATGTAATCCACTGCATCAACAGAGCCAAAGGCAAAAATCATATAATAATTTCAATAGAGTGAGAAAAAGCTTTTGATAAAGTCCAACACTTGTTCATGATAAAAACCCTACAGAAACTTAAAGAAACAGAATAGATGGCATCTACCTCAATCTGTTAAAGGCTATCTATGACAAACCAACAGCCAACAGTATACTACATGGACAAAAACTGAAAGCTTTCACTCTAAAATCAGGAACAAGATAAGGATATCAAATATCACCAATTCTATTCAACATATTGTTGGAAACATTAGCCAGACCAATCAGACAGGGAAGAGAAATAAAAAGAATAAGGATAGGAAAGTTAAATTATTACTATTTGCAGGTGACATGATACTTTACATAGAAAACACTAAAAACTTCATCAAAAGCCTAACAGAGTTAATAAACAACTTCATCAGTGTAGCTGGATACAAACTCAGCACTCAAAAATCAATAGCATTCCTGTACACAAACAATAAACTCACTGAGAGAGAAATTATAGACATAATGTCTTTCACAGTAGCCTCCAAAGAAGTGAAATACTTAGGAATCAACCCAGAAAAAATATAAAAGACCTATACAATGAAAATTATTCTACTCTAAAAAAGGAGAATGAAGAGGTTGCCAGAAAATGGAAAGATATCTCTTGCTCTTGGTTAAGAAGAACAAATGTTCTGAAAATGGCAATACTCCAAAAACTGATACACAGATTTAATGCAATCCCAATCAAAATACCAACAACATACCTTAGAGATATAGAGAAGACATTCCTAAAATTTATTTGGGAACAGAAAAAGCCTTGAATAACAAGGGCAATTCTGAGCTACAAAAGCCAGGCAAGAGGCATTTCAAGCCCTGACTTGAAATTATACTATAAACATGCAGTGATAAAATCAGCATGGTACTGGCAAAAAAGTAGACCTGCACATCTATGGAATAGGTTATAAGATACAAACACGACTATAAAGGCACTCAGCCTCCTTATATTTGAGAAAGCAGCTAAACGTGTTCACAGGAATAAAGATAGCCTCTTTAATAAATTGTACTGGAAAAACTGGCTTTCCATTTGTCAAAAACTATATCTAGACCCATCTCTATCACCATGCACTAAACTAAAGTCAAAATGGATCAAAGATACAAATATTAAAGCAGAAACACTAAATCTACTGGAAGAGAAGCTAGGTAGAAATCATGAGGACATAGGAGCAGGCAAAGTGTTCATGAACAAAACACAAACCACATGGGAAGTACTTAAAAGAATCAACAACTAGAATCTCTCCTTATTAAATGTTTTTGTGCTTCAAAGAAAATCACCAACAAAATGAAAAGAAAACCCACAGAATGGGAAACAATTATAGCCAGTTGTCCCTCAAAGGACTAATATTCAGAAAATATAAAGAATTGAGAAACATCAAGCCCCCCCAAATTAAAAGATGCCCACTGCAAAAATGGGCATCTGAGATGAATGCACATTTCTCAGTTGAAGATATGCAAATGGCAAATGCATACATGAAGAAATGTCCATCATCACAGGTCATTTGAGAAATGCAGATTAAACAGCATTGAGATTCCATCTCAACAAAGAATAGCTGCCATCAGGAAATCAACTGATAATAAATGTTGGTGGGGCTTGGGGAAAAAGGAACACTTGTCCACTGCTGGTTGAAGTGTAGACTAATGCAGACACTCTGTAAATCAGTATGGAGATTTATCAAAAACTAGAACTGGAAGTTCCATTCAATCCTGCAACTCCCCTACTGGGTATTTTCCCAGAAATATTGAAAAGGTCATGTCACAGTGATAAATGTGCACCCATGTTTACAGCAGCACAATTTGTAATATCTAAATCTTAGCAACAACCAAAATGCCCATCAAAAACTGAATTGATTAAAAAGATGTGGTATTTTATACAATGGGATATTACTCAACTATAAAAAAGGATAATCTTGAGATTTTTATCAATAAATGGAGGCTACTTGAGACTATACTCATAAGTGAAATAAATCAGACTGACATTTGTAAATATCATATCATCTGTCTAGTGTAAAAATAATAATAGTAAAAAACTGAAAGAGTAATAAGATCCAAACTATACAATAGAGATTGTAATAATGAAAGGGAAAGAAAGTTTTCAAATTAAAGAACAATTTGTAGGTATACACATATACCTGTATGTATTTTTAAGTGTGCAAGATATACAACCATACTGCTAATTCTATGTTAGTTCATTAAAAAGAATATTTTATGCTGTCATTGTTGATTGTTCATTTTTCATGCTTTAATTTTGTAACTTGAGCAACTACTTCTAAGATAGCAATATGTTATATATTAGCTTGTGTTGATTTCTTACTGTTATTTTTTGAAATTCTGTATTATTTCTACCTTTTTTCTGTTTTGATTTTTAAAAATAAAAAATATTAAAAAATAAAGCTGAAGATAGCACAGACAGGATAATAAATTAACAGTGGCCAGTGCCTTTCCTTTTTAGACATTTCTTTCCTTTTCAATTTCACAATATTTATGGTGCATTTTGGATCCCACTAACTCCTTTAGCTTTGTATACTAGGGAGAGAACATGGTGTTCACCCATGTGACTCTGGACCATTTCACCCATGAGCATGACCCAAGTTGCATCCATTTACCTACAAGAGCCTTGAGGTTATCTTTCTTTATAGCCGAGTAATTTTCCATTGTATAAAAATGCCATATCTTTCTTTTCCATTCTGAAGTTGATGGGCAAGATATCCCTACTTTTTTCTGATTTTATGTCACCTAGAGCATTGTTTTCTCTCCTTTGCCTTTTAGCCTATGGATTTCTTTTTGAGTTATATGTTCTCTTGACTAAAGCATACTGACAGAACCTGTCTCCTGATCCACTCTACCTGTATTTCTTTTTATTGGGAATTGAGGTCATCTAAATTAATGGTTATGGCCAACATGCACTGGCTCATCTCTGTGATGCTTTTTTTCTGCCATTGGCACCTACTTTTACCGTCCATTCTAATGTCTGCACCATTCAATGATCCCCTTGTGACACTGTTTCTGGAACTATGTTCTTCTTTATCTCTCTCTCTAGAATGTCCTTCAGTATTCTTTGTAGGGTTGGTTTGGTTGGTTTCCTTAAGTTGTGCTTTTCATGGATGTATCTTGTTTCTCCATTAATTTTGAAGATATTTTTGCAGGTTACATTAATCTGGGTTGGAAGTTGTTCTCTTTAAGGGCTTGTAATACTTCACTGCAACTTCCTGACTTGATGGTTTGTGTTGAGAAGTCTGTCATGATTCTGATTGGTTTTCCTTTATAAGTGATCAGTTTCTTTTCTCAAGTAACTTTTAACATTCTGTTCTTGTGCTGAATATCTGAGATCTTGAATATTATATACCTAGGGGAAGATTTATTTTGGTTTTGGATAGCTAGAGTTCTATGTGCCTCATTTATCTGTACTTTATATCTTTTTCCCATGCTTGGTTAGTTTTCTGATGTTACTTCTATAAATAGGCTTTTAATGTCATTTGTGTTGACCACTTTTTTTTTTGCTGACACCTATTATCCTTAAATTTTTTTTTCTTTGTGTCATTTGCAGCCATTGAATTATTATTTCCTGGTTCCTTTTTATTTTTAACAGATCTTTCCTTCATGATTGCAAGCTGCACATTTATCTTCAAGGTCTGAAAGCTTGTCTTCAGTTTCTTTCAAGTGGTTTTGTCATCTTTCAGTGAAGTTTTTAATTTCTTGTCTGTGTCTTTGAATCTGTTTCATACATTCTAAAACTCTCTTGTGTTGTTCATTCCCAGTTTACCTCATTTTTATATGTTCCTTTATTTTTTATCTATGTCTTCTTTAAAGATGCTAAGCAACTCTTTTTGTTATTGTTGGTGGTGGTTTTCATTTCTTCTTTTACCAGGGATAGTGTTTCTGTTCTAATTTATTTTATAGTCTCATGAGGCTGTTTCCTTATTTTAATTGCCATCACTTCAGAAACCTCAGTTGTGCAACTCCCTATCTCTTCCATGTTTACATCTCCTGGACATGCCTTGCTTGGGTTGGAGTCCAGAGACAGTCTTTTTCTTCTTTTTCCTGGGTTCTTCTGAACAAGCGGATAGTTGGGTCCCAGGAACTTCCTTCATTGACTACAATTTATCTAAAGCATGACTGATTTTGCTAGTCAGTGCTGGCTATGTGTATCCAATGGTGGCAACTGAGTGCTGGTATGGGGAAGGCTGCTGTTTTTCCCAGCACGTGCTGGCTACCTGGGATGTTAAGTAGCCCAGTTGGTGGCTGGAGTACACATGGGGGTGGGTCAGATGCTGCTTCACAGACCTGAGCTGGTTACTTGGCCTATTTATTTCAGGCATTTTAGTAACAACTTAAATATTGCCAAAGCAGAAAAATTTTTATAAGAAAAAACAACCCACTAGCCAATTGTTTCCTAACAATTGATATGAATTCATTGTATTGAATGGTAAATTTTAAATTACACTAGTAGATTGTGTGACTCTTTCCCAACTAGCTACAGTAAAAAAATAATAGTATTTGAAGATCTGCCTCTGCCTGCCTGGTACTACCACTGGAAGGCCCTTTCTTTTGGGTGCCCAGCACAAGCCAAAAGAGCCAGAAGATCTGACTCTGCCTGCTGGGCACTGCCACTGAAAGGCCCTTTCCGCTGTGTGCCCAGTGCAAGCCCAGAGAACCAGAAGATTTGCCTCTGCCTGCCAGGTGCTGCCACTGGAAGGCCTTTTCTTTTGTGCAGCCAGTGCAGTTGAGGGAGACATACAGATCTGCATCTGCCTGCTGTGGGCACCATCCAAAGGCCATGTCCTGCAGGAGGCCAGCATATACAGAGAGAAACAGCAGATCCACCTTCACCCTCAGGGAGCTACCACCAGAAGCTCCTTCCTGCAAGCAGCCATCAGGAGCAGGGACAAACAGCCAGGTAAGCCCTGTGCTTCTGTAGGCCCCATTGGAGGCCCTTGGTTTACTCAGACAGCGATAATCCACTAGCAGAATCAGACAAACACACTCCTATGTGTCTGCCACCATCGTGAGAGACCCAGTTTAGACATATAGACTGAGAAAAGCACCTCCACATACATGCAAACCTGATCATCAGCTAAGCCACAGTGTAGCTGCATAGGTCTGGAGAAGCCTGCTCCACACCCTGCTATCTCCCTATAAATTGGGAATTAGAGAAACCCAGGTGCCTGTTCCATCCCCTTAAACTGCCTAGGGGAAGCCAATGTGGGAAGATCCTAGGACTCTACAACCAGTTTGTTGGGAGGAACCCAGGAGAATGTCAAGATGAAGGACCAAAAGGTAAACTCAGACATCTACCCAACAGAAAATGTCTGGGAGGTACAGTCATGGAAGAAAATAGAGGTCACACACCTGAAATATCTGAGAGGATAGCAACTGAAGTAAGGAAACAACTTCATGAGATTATAAAAGCAGTCAAATCAGAAATAATGTCTCAGAAGAAGAAATCACAAATATACTGAAAGAATTATTCAGCAGGTCTAAAGAAGACATAGACAAAAAAGAGGAGCATAGGAAAATGATGGAAATCTTGAATGAATGTAGAAAGGAATTTACAATGCATGAAACAGATTCAAAGAGAGAGCCAAGAAATTAAAAATTCAATTGAAAGCTGGAAAACTGCTTGAAAGAGACTGAAGACAGACTTTCAAACCTTGAAGATACGATTGCAGCTAGTGATTGTGAAAGGAGAGATCTCTTAAAAAAAACATGGAATAAGGAAAACAACTCAGTGGCTGCAAGATGATGCAAAGAAGTGTAATTTAGGAGTGGTAGATGTTGGTGAAGAAGCAGGGGTCAACAGAAATAAAATTAAAAGGATATTCACAGAAGTAATAGCAAAAAACTTCCCAAACATGGGAAATGGATCTGGCATGCAGATAAGTGAGGCACATAGGACTCCAACTAGTCATAACCAAAGTAAATCTATACCCATCTATATAAATATAAATTTATATAACAGTCAAGATCCCAGAAATTCAGCACAAGAACAGAATATTAAAAGCTGTTAGAGAAAACCTATAAAAGAAAACCAATCAGAATCACAACAGACATCAACACAAACCATCAAGTCAAGAAGAGTTTGGAGTGAAGTGTTTCAAACTCTGAAAAATAACAACTTCCAACCCAGATTGATCTACCCAGCAAAACTATCTTTCAAAATTAATGGAAAAATAAGATACTTCCATGATAAAGAACAACTGAAGGAATTCATGACCACCAAACCAACCCTACAGAGAGTGCTAAGGAATATTCTAGAGAGAGATAAAGCTGACCATGGTTCCAGGAACAGCAGCAGAGGAGGATCGCCAAACAAGACAGGCAATTGAATGAAGGGGAAAAGTGGAGGACCAACAACAGAAGGATAGCATGGCAGAGACAAATCAGTGTATGCTAGTTGTAACCATTATTGTAGATGGCCTCAGGTCAGCAATTAAAAAAAAACACAGAAAGAGTGGATCAAGAAACAAGATCCATCAATATACTGTATAACAGTAACACATTTAACTAGAAAGGAAATTTATAGACTTAAAATCAAAGGAGAGAAAAAATTGTTCCATGTGACAGGAGACCAGAAAAAAGCAAGAGTAGCTTGCCCATCAATTTCAGTATGGATAAGAAATATATGGCATTTTAATATATGCCATATATTAAACCAACTATTCATATGCCAACTATTTCACCTAAATATATGGCAGTGGAAAGCTACCCAGCTATAAAGTAGAATAATCTCAAGGCTCCTATAGGCACATGGATACAACTGGAGATCATGTTCATGGCTGAAACAGTTCAAACTCATACGTGTGAACCCTTGCATAAGAAACAGAAAGAGTTAATGGGATCCAAAAGTAAAATAGTTAATGTAAGAGCAAAGGAGAGGAAATACCTGGGAGGAAAAGATGGAAACTACTTTCAATTTCTTATTGTCTTATCTTACACTGTTATACTGTTTACACAATTTTGTTAGCTTTGGCTTTGTTCTGTCTTATTTTGTTAGATTTTGTGCTGTCAGATGGAAAGGAGAGTTATTTTGAAAATAATAGGGTATATTATGGTAATCATGGTTTCCTATTATATTGCATTGAGGTCTTATAATGCTTTCATTCATTTGTTTGATTGGTTTTCCTCTGTTTTGTTTGATTTTATTATGTGTGGTACTATGAACAGCTATTTTGAAGAAAACAAGACATCATGGCAACCATTGTTGATTTACTGTCATCTTGTTTTGAAGTCCTACTGTGCTTTAGTTCTTCTATTGTGATTGGTTCTATCCTGTTGTGTTTTATTTGATTTTATTATTTGTGATTGTATAGATAAATTTTTTGAGGAAAATGAGATATTATAGTAGCCATTGTTTATTTCCTGTTATTTGAAGTCCTGCAATGCTTTTATTCTATTGAATGGTTTTATACTATATTGTTATGTTTGATCTTATTGTGTACAAAGGTAAGCTCAACTATTTCAAAGAAAAGAGATATTATGGTAGCCACTGTTAATATCTGGTTGTCTTGTTGTGAAGTGCTATGTTGCTTGCATTGTCCTGTTCTGATTTTCTTTGTTCGGTTCTCTTTTATTTTATTCTCTTTAAAATAAAAAAATCTAAAAAATAAAATAGTATTCAAGTGTACTTTTCATTATGGAATATTAATTACTACGTTTGAAAATGTATAATGTTTCTAAATATGGAGAATTACTGAATGCAATAGGAGCTAAAGGAATGGATAATATGCATCTCATGACTTCTTAACAAAAGTGAGATTTGTTTTGCATCTCTGCACATGAAAGGCATATGTTGTAAGCTGCAAGTTCTAGATAAAATTTTAATTTTCAAGTTGTAACGACTAAACTAAATGCCATGAAACAATCTCTTGGAATGTATTTGAAGGACATGTATTAGGCAATTGAAAGAACTACATACCAGACTATTTTGTATTGAGCAGATCATGACATGGATACTTAGCTTACATGTCACTTTCCTAATACAGTTTTTGTATATGTCCACAAAATCATGACATTTCAAGTGAATTGTTTGTATTTTCTTAATAAATATGTAAACTTCATGCTTATTAAAGGAACACCTATATATTTTCATGATTTGTGATTTTGAAATAATAAGCTGTAAGGTAAGGATGCACTTTTCATTAGTTTTGAGTTTTCCTAAAATATCTGGGCCTACTATTTGTAGGTTCTAGAAAAAAACAATTCCAGTTTCTGAAAAATAATGTTAAAAATATGGAGGTGTGACAAAAGGACATAGAAACAAAAATATTACAAATAGTGTATAAATAATTTTCATCTAAAAATGACATTATAAAATCACTGTCCCTAAAATAACTATGAATCCCCTCCCCAGAAAATGTAAGAACATAAAGTGCTATTATATATTTCCAGTTGAATATTTAAGAATCCTTGGCATATTCACTTACCTAAACAGTATGCAAGGGTTCGATTTACTCCACAGTCTGACCAACCCTTGTTAAAATTTGTGTTCTCACTAATGTGAATTGGCAGCTTTTCATGGTTTTGATTGTGTTTCCTCATTGCAAGCAATGTTGATCATTTTTCATAAATCCTGTTGGCCATTTACATGTCTGCTCTACCAAAAAAATGACTCTTTTAGTATCATTGAATTATTTATATTCTTGCAATTCAGTTGTAGGATGAACATATATACGTAGATATTATCTTTTATCAAATATATGGTTTGGAAATATTTTCCTCATTTCAAATGTTGTCTTCACACTGTTGTTTATTTCTTTTACTGTGCAGGAGAAGTTTTTCATTTGACAGAATCTTTTTTATTTATTTTTTGTTTTGCTACTGTGGTGTTTAGATCATATCTAAAAAATCATTTGTCATATCAAACTCTTCTGTGTTTTATTCTAATAGTTTAACTATTTCAAGTCCCACATTTATATATTTAGTTGAATTTGATTTGATTTTTATATATTATGCAAGAGAAGGCTCAAACTCATTATTCTATATGTTAATGTTCAGTTTCTCCAGTACCATTTAATGATGAAATTATTATTTCTCCATTGTGTATTTTTTACTTTTGCTGAAGATAAACTGAACAGAATTAGATGGATTTATTTCTGGGTTCTTCATTCTATTCAGTTTGTGGATATATGTGATTCTATGCCAGTAACATGCTGTATTTTAGCATTATTTTGTAGTTTATTTTTAAATTAGTTAACATAGTATATTTTTAAATTAGAACATTGCCTTCCGTAAGATTGCATTAGTCATTCCAAGTCTTCTGTGATTCTATATAAATTTAAGAGTTTTTATTTTTCTATTTCTGTTAAAGAATGCAGTGAAATTTTTGTAGGAATTGAATTAACTATAGATTATTGAACAGTTGAACAAGTTCAAAGTAATATTAAAGCTTCGAATTCCTGCTCACAGAATATCCTTTCATTTATTTTCTTTTATTCAACTTTTATCACTTTCATAGTTTTTAGCATTATAGATAGTTCACTGTCATGTATAAATTTCTTCCTATTATTTCTTTACACTATCATAAATGGTATCCATCTGTTGGTCTCTTTTAAGTATAGTTTGTTATTATTGTATACAGGTATTCCACTGTTTGCAATGTTAAATATGCATTGGACAACTTTAATAATTTCTTGTAGACTCTAAATTTTTCCCTATATAAGATTGTAATAGCAAACAGAATGCTATGGTTTGTGTCTAGATGTCTCTCCAAAACTGCATGCAGTCATGGGAAGTGAGCTTTTCAGAGGCAGCTGGATCTAGAGTTTGTGATTGATTCATTGTGTAGTGCTGGGATTATTGGCATGAATGATACACCCACCCTAAGGTGAGTAGCCTACATACTATATAAGGGAAAGAAACAGTGTTCTGTCATACTCCTTGCTTTTTGCACTTGTTGCTTTTGCTCTTTTCTGCCACTGTGAATGGTTACCCCTCTACCTTGGGGCAAGCTGAGTATGGACTGAAACTCCCACAAACTGTGCACCAAATAAATCTTTCCTTCCTTAATTTTGGTTATTGAGTATTTTTCAGCAATAAGAGAAAGGTAACTAAGAATTTGGTACCAGAAAAGTGGGGTCATTGCTATGACTATACCTGAGCACATGGGTCAAACACCTTTGGGAATGGCTTGTGGAAAAAGTTAGGAAAGTTTCTGAGATGTTTTCTGAAAGTGTAGCACTGGAATGCTTTAGGCTGTTCTGAATGGCAAATTCTGAAGACTGGAATTCTGATAGAAATCTTGCCTGCTGGTACATTCCAGGCTTGGGAGGTTTCTACTTGAAAGAAGGACTGCACTGGTTGTTGGGTTCCAGATGATCTGTGTTGTGGCTTAGCACAAAGTTTGTCTGCATTTTGCTTATGTCCAATGACTGCCTGAGACTGAGATTAAGGGTGGTGTGCTAATTAATCTAACAAAAGAAATCTCAAAGCAATATAATGTTAAGGCAGTGGCAAAGATACTGTTAAGGACTTTTAGTCAGATTTATATTGAGAAACAAGAGCAAACAAATAAGAAGAATGAT
>PVJX010047467.1:0-11869 GCA_004027295.1 Dolichotis patagonum
CTCCCAGTGCTTCCTGCCCACCCATCCAGACTGCTTTTCACCCTGACGCTTTTTGCTCACCCTCCCAGAACAGAGCCTTCAGGAGAATTGTGCCTTGGAATTGACACATCTGATTCAAAGTAGTCCTCAGAGACTGAAGGAAAATTTTAAGAATTCAAATGTTCACTATGTTGAAACACTGAAAATGAAAGTTTACATGGATTTCAGTAATGTCCTATTCTATGTAACCTTAGTAAAATTGTCAACGATCCCATTTATGAGTCCTGCTAAGAAAAGATTGCAAAACTAAAAAAAAAAAAAAAAAAAGAGAGATTTAGGCTTCTAAATAATGGGGAAAAAACATAAATATTACATTTTTTTAAATACAACAAGCCCCTAAGAAATTGGTCTCTTAGGAACGTGACACAGCAAACAGCCAAAAAATGAAGATGGGACAGTGATGTCGAAAACCAAATTTGGAAGAAAACCAAGTATCACAAAGCAAGCCAGGAGAACTGAACAAATGCCTGTAGATGGGACATTTGAGAATACAACAGTGTCTCCCAAAACTGAAAATAACTTCTCCATGAGAATCTAACAATGAGCTGACAGTTTAAGAAGGGAGAGAAAAAGCAGAAACAGATTCATGAATCAAAACAGTTCTCAGGCCAACAACATTTTTACTGTAAATATATAAACTTTAACACATATTAAAAAAGAAAATACCAGTCAAAGGTGAACTATACAATTTTCTCTAGCTGCTTAAAAACTGTAGGTACCATCACAAATGGCACACTGGCTTGAGAAGTACATGTGACTCTCATCTCTGCCCCTGAGTGTGAAAACATACCCATTAACCTAGCAATTCTCCTAAGAATATAATCTCTAGGGTTAGGAATTTAGCTCAGTGGTGTAAGTGCCTGCCTGGCAAGTGCGAGGTCATGAGTTCAATCCCCAGTACAAAAAAAAAAAAAAAAAAAAATATATATATATATATATATATATATATATATATATATATATATATGCTAGATTTACTTATACATGAGCAAATCCATGCATACAAAAATAATCATTGCAACACTGTTCATAGTTGTTATTTTGTTGGAGTATTTTGGTGTTTCATTTTTTCGTTGTTTTTGGGAGATTTCATCGTTGCTTTGGGTTTTGAATTTTTTGTTTTGTTTTTTGAGACAGGGTCTTGCTATTCAATCAAGGCTGGCTTTGAACTCACTGTGTAGCCCAGGCTTGCCTTGAACTCTTGGTGATCCTCCTGCCTTAGGCCCATAAGTGCTGAGATTACAAATATGCACCACCATGCCCAGCCTGTTCATAGTTATAAGTTTACCAAACAACTGGTTATAGTCAGCTCTCCATATCCTCAGGTTCTACATCTACTGATTCAAACAACTGCAGAGCAAAAATTTTAAAAATTGCATCTGTATTGAACATGTGCAGAATTTTTGTCTTGTCGTTATTCCCTACACAATGCAGTATAACTATTTACAATGAATTAGGTATAATAAGTAATCCAGGCATGATTTAAAGAATACAGGAGGATGTTGGTAAATTATCATATCATCATATTATCATATTATTTACAAATTATCATGTTATTAGGGTTTTTCCCAGATGTACTGAACATGGGAAATTCTTTAGAAGACTCAACACTTATTAACCATGACAGGATTCATTCTAGAATGAAGCCTCACAAATGCAATGAAAAGCTTTTGGAAAGAACCCTGTACTTTTCAGTCATGAGAGAATTCACACTGGCCAGAAGCCCTACAAATGTTGTACCTGTGGTAAAGTCTTTGCTCATAACACGGCCCTCACCCTCCATGAGAAAATATATTCAAGATCAGAGTCTGTGGGAAGGCTTCATATGCAAATTATCATATTATTTACATGAAGGACCTGAGCATCTGAGGATTTTGGTATTGGGGAGAGAGGTTGTGGTCCTGGGATCAATGCCCTGAAGATACCAGGGAACAACTGTACATAAATTACAATACATCCACAAAAAAGGTACCCATGCAGGCATTAAAAAGAAAATGGCAGCTCTAGAGATGTGAAGAGATTTCCAAAATATAAGTAATAAAAATAAGATGTAGAACAGTATGCTAGTATGTACTTGTAAAAAATGAACACATGTATTTGCACAAAGCATATTGCTTGTCTGGAAATTTCCACAAGAACCTTGTACAGGATGCCTCTAGGGAGAGAAACTAATCAGAAAGGGTTATGAAGGAGACCACATAGCATGTGAACCATCTGAATTTTGCATCATAAGCATTTCTAAAAACTAACAAATAGAGGGAAAAATGCAACAAAGAAAAATATAAAACACTAAATGGTTGTAAAGTATTTATGGAAACATTTATTATCCTTTAAGTGGATAAAAGGGAAAAAAGAAAAAAATAAATGAATAAAAGGAATCAGAGGAAACATCTAGTTTTTATTACATCTAAGTTGTAAACATCCCAAATAACAGTCAAATTTTTTAAAAATTAAAAAAGGCACAAAACAATAATGAGTTCCTAGCATTATTCGATAAAGTATCTACACAAGAGGAGCTGAGGATTTAGCTCAGTGGTGTAAGCACCTGCCTGGCAAGTGCAAGGTCACGAGTTCAATCCCTGGTACCAAAAAAAAAAAAAAAAAAAAAAAGAATCTACACAAGAATGTGGATTGTGAAACAGCAAGAAAGAATTACATCAAAACAATTCAAAAACAACCTTTCACCTCCTGTAAAGCAGGATTATTTATCTCATATTTTCTATGAAATACAGTTATAAAGTTCCCCAGAAAATGATGTAGGCAAGCTAACAGAGTTTTAGAAAATACTGGCAGTGGAGATATTCTAGGTGAGAGAAACATTAATGCTAAAGATTTAGAAATGAATTTTGACACTGGAGAAATGACATACAGAAATGTTGCAAAGTATTCAGAAAAAAAAAAAACAGCTAAGAGCAAAGAGGTACAGTGAAGAAAAACAAAAGATACATGAGGAGCTGGGATGTAGCTCAGAGGTGAGCACTTGGCTAGCATCATTGAGGCCCTGCGTTCTATCACCAGCACCACAAAAGAAAAAAAAATATGAGAAAAAGGAAAAAAATGCTTTTCCATCAGTTGGCCTGCCAAAAATAGCAATTACCTGATAGGAGGCTATGCTGGTATCTGGAGTCTGTCACTGCCGTGACAAAGTGTTTTATAGTCACTTAACTCAAATGTGAGCGAATTTGGAAGGAATTAAGAATGGACAGAAGGTGAAAAGAAACAGGATAACCTGATAAAACTAAAGAGACCGTTCTGTGGCAAAGCTCAGTAGCAGAGCACATGCTTGGAATCCGCAAAGCCTGGATTCAACCCCCAGCACCAAAACAACAATCAAACAGAGGATTTCAGAGCAGTCTTGGGCCTGAGGCCTGGTGGAAGGGAACAGTGGTCCACAGGACAGAAAAGAACGAGGAGCAAAGAGCAAGTTGTTTGGCATGAAGATGACACAAAGGGAAGCATCAGCATACAAGAGGTCCTAGCCTCATGCTTCCCAGCACCCCCAGCAAAAAACCTTTTTAAAGACAAAACCGGGGTCCAGATGGACTCTTTGAGGTGAGTGTCCTGCCCAAGCACTGGCTCTGCGATGTCCTCCTGTGAGCTGCCAGAAAAGCGTCAGCCTCACTCAGAGGGCTGGTAGAAACTCATACTTCATGCAGAGCTTGACCCCTTGCTCCAGCTGGGAGACTGTGAGTTTGGAAGACAGAAGCCCTGTGAATATGAAATAAAAGGAAACTGACTGTGGCTGTTAGCAAGGGAGTCACCCAGACCTGAGCATTACCTGGAGGTTCTGCAGGGATGTGGATGGCCAGGTGGGCTTACAGGGTGTACCAAGATGTCCAGAGTTTACGGTAACACAAGTTAAGGTTAAAAAGGCTGTCCAAAAACAGGGTCCTGCTTTCAAGGCTAGCCGGAACTATATAATGAGACCCTGTCTCAAAAAGCCAAAAAGAAAAAGGTCCTTGTTGTAGGTAAGAGGCTCCTGTTCTGGGAGGCAGGTAAGCTCTGACATGCAGAACCTGAAGACCTGAGCTCGCACACCCAGCAAAGCTGCCCTCCTAAATTCCATATAACACTGACATTTCCGAGGGATGGAAAGATCTTATACAGCCTCTAAATCCGTGTTTTAAAAATAGTAATTTAAAAGAAGGATAAACTGGAGACTGTTACAGGTAAATGGATGCAACTTGAGACCATACTCATAAGTGAAATAAATAAGACACACGTGTAAACATCATACTGTCATACTAGCGTGAGAAGCTGAAAGAAACAACATATGTATATGTACATATATATGTATATTAAAAAATAGTTAAGACAGAAAAAACAATAATTTAAACCAGACATGGTGCATGCCTGTTATCCCAGCACTTGGGCGGCTAGGGTAGAAGAATTGCCCTAGGGTAGAAGAATGAGTTCAAGGCCAGTGTGGGTTATATAGTGAGTTCATAGCCAGCCTGAACTACCTAGTGAGCCTCAGTCTCAAAAATAAAATAAAATAAAAGCCAGGCATGGTGGCATATGCCTGAAACCCCAGCACACAGCAGGCTGAGGGAGGAGGGTTGTTGAGTGTTCAAAACCAGCCTGGGCTACAAACTGAGCTCAAGGCCAGCCTGAACTGCATAGTGAGGCCCTGTCTCAAAAAGACATAAATAAATAAATAATTTAAGATTTTTTTTTTTTTTTTTTTTTGGTACCGGGGATCGAACTCACGACCTCACACTTGCCAGGCAGGTGCTTAAGCCACTGAGCTAAATCCCTGGCTAATTTAAGATTTTTAATTATCACAAACCATGTGTCCTATGGAACACAAAGTTGTCCATCAGACCAATTCTAAGTTAAAGAAAAAAATCATCTCTACCTGTAGATACAAGAGCCCCATAGGGTTCCAGCATCCCATCCATCCCTCTACAGGCCCTGCTGAGCTGCACACAAATGTCTCCACTCCACCTAGGTAAAGGCCCACAGCCGCACCCCCAAATGTCAGTATCCCTGAAAAGCTAACCTGACCCTGTTCATCCAGGAGCCACTGTTTATACTGTTGGCTGAGGCCTAAACAGGGATGGCTTTGCTGGAGAAAAAGAGCCTCGAGGTCAGCTTCCGATAGCCCAGACTCTGTTCATGAAATGAGAAAGCTGGAAAACCAGCAGGGGTGAGGGGAAAGTTGTGACCCCTCCTTTCAGGCAGTCCACACCACCACCTTGGTGTCTTCCAACATTTAAATCTTGCTCCTTCAGTGGGCCTCATCTCTCCATGCAGACAGCTTTGTTGCCTTGTCAGAAAGTTCTTCTCCTTTCTCAATCCTGTCCTCTACCACCATCCCTCTGGCAACTCACACTTCATTTTCTTCACATGCTTTCTCACTACCAGGCAGGTATTTATGCTTAGGATCCTCTCTGATGTGAGCTGCAGGAGGGTAGAGACCACTTGACTCAGTGTTGTCTCCCTAACCTGAAACTGCCCAACACAAACAAGTGTTCAAAAAACAAGCAGAAAGGCATGACAGTGATACCAGCTTTCTCCTAGAATTTATGGGGAGAATAATCTGGCTCTGGGGCAGAATATTTCAAAAAGAGGAAAAAAATGTTTAAATGCTTTCCAAAATAACAATGTGTAATAGATACAGTGCCAAGTCCTAAATGACATCATCTCTGAATTTTCACAGTAACTTTATAGGTATGTAGTGTCAGATGGGGGTCTGAGGGGTCGGGGGTCTCCTGTGAAAAGACCCTCCATTTATCCAGCTCTTTGCCCTCACACCAGGGAAAAATGAAGTAAACAGGGGCTAACGCAAAGCTGAAAGCCTCCAGGGAGAAACAGGGAAATCAGGTCTGGTGGAAAAAAAGAAAGACAGAAATAAAAGTGTGAAACAAAGGGAAAGCGGCCAGGTGGAACGCTAGAAGGCAGGAAGAACTTCCCCATGCTCATACTTCCAGGGGTAAGCTGGTCCCTAAAAATAACTGCTTCACTAATTGGTATCATCTAGGGTCTTAGCCTGTTTCTGGAGTAAGCTAAGAGCACACAATAAATGCATGCAAGGTTTCCTAATGGCGACTTCCTCAAGGTCATAGTGCAAAGTGAGCCATGTGGTCATTTCTGTAAGCCGGTCACAAGCTGCATCAATTTCTTTAGCTTTAACTCATTGAGTACTCTTGATTTCACTTGGTAGGCCTAAGCATAACAGTCACAAGTTCTTTTATCTGATGCCAAGTTTAATCACTAATCTATAATATTCAAGTCATACACTACGTTTCACATAGTAATGTATGAATTATAGAGTGGCTAAGAAAGGGGTAATACCACCTACAAGGTTTAAAGGGATCCAGCAGGGGAAGGTAAAGTCAGCTAGTGCAGATGTAAAAGTCACTGCAGGTAGCCTCAAAGTTGTTCAAGGCATGTGGGTTCCATCAACAGGCAATTTCAAAGTGTTGGCCTGAAGTCGGTGGTACCTGTGTCACAAACAGAACCAAAACAAAAACAAAAACAAAAAAACTGTGCTGAGCTGGAGCCCCAAGAATAGCTTCTCTGCCTGCCCATTTTCCTGGGAAGGTCTCATGGTGAGTGGTCAGGTGATGGGGTCGATGCTGCCACCGTACTTGCAGTCTGAGCTGCTCCTCTGTGGGTCTCAGGTGAGGAGGTTGTATCTGAGTGTGTTTGATCAGCTCAGATGCCTGGTTTTCCTGGTATGATTTGATATGCCTATTTATTAGCTTTTCCACTGCAGAAACCAAATACCTAATACCTGCAACTTAAAATTGGAAATGGTACATTTGGCTCATAGTTTCCGAGGTATCAGTTCATGGTCGTCTTGTTACAAGGCAGACATAGGGTGGAACTTGTAGGGGACAGGGGAGCAAAGCTGCCCAATTCATGGCAACCAAGAAATAGAGCAGATGAACAGTACCAGAGGAAGGGGTTAGGGACTAGATGTAGACCCAAAGGTCACACTTTCATGATCTACCCAGATACACCCTGTAGTATGCTTTACTAATCCGCTAGCCAGTTCCCAAGCCAGTTTAATCATCACACTCGTGCATCCACATGCTCCTGATTTTATTCAAAAGTTAATTTTGCTGGAATAAGTTGTTCTATCAGTTTTTGCCTTGTGGTCAAGCTGGATAGATAGCAATTGTTTTCTTGTACAAACAAGGGGTAAAACTTTTCTACCTTGGCATTTATACTCAAAATGGAGTAACTCAGGCCAAACTGTTGTTTAGTCACAGCTGAAAGCTACTGTTCTGTATAACATAGAGTAACTCAGAGAAGAACACAGCCTGCTTGCCACCCACACCCCAAAATATGTGTTTCTTTGATTCCACTAGGACTTTTTGTTTGGAACAAACTTTCCCAGAAAGGGGCATTTGCTTACCAATTTCACCATGATTGGCCAGTGTCCCACTAAGTGCAGGTCACTATGCAAGTTGCTAAGGAGAAGGCAGTTGGCAGGAATTCCCTCCTTGGCTGAACTCTAGTCAGGCTCTAGATTCTTTTCACTTGTACCTGGCTAACTAGTAACACATAACTATCACTGATTAGTTGTGGGTAATTAGTAAGTGGTAACTAGTTGGGGCTAACTATTAGTAACTGGTTGTGGGCAGTGACTAAGTGCTAACTTGTAAGTAGTAATTGGAAACTAGTGATGGTTAACTAGTAATTGAGAACGAGTCAGTAACCAGTAATTCATAACAAGTAACAGGTAACTAGTGATGATTAACTAGTTGTGGGTAACTAGTAATTGCTAAGAAGTTGTGGGTAACAATATTTAGCGATGGTTAACTAGTGATCAGTAACTAGCTATTGCTAATAGTTGTGGGTAACTAGCAATGGATGAAAGTTTTGTCAGCTTCTCCTTAAACAGAGGGTTAATAGCTATAATACACAGAGAAACATAAATATTAGACACTTCAAGTCAAAAACTGGGCATCTGAAATGAATAGACAACCTCTCATAAGAAGTACACATGGCCAATAAATACCTGACAAAATGTTCAGCATCTCTGAACATTAGAGAAATTCACATTAAAACAACAACTGAGATTGCATCTTACTCCAGAAAAAATGGCCATCATCAAAAAATCAAATACCAAAAAATGCTGGAGAGACTGGGAGGAGAAAGGAACATTTGTACATTTTTGGTGAGAATGTAATGTAGCACAACTACTATAACTCAGCGTGGAGATTTCAAAATCTAAAAATAAAAATTCCGTTTGCCCTAGATACTGCTTTTCTAAGCATTTTTCAAAAGTGTTAAAGACACATATTACAGTGATACATGTTGAAAATGGCATATATGTCTCTCAAAAGATAAATTGATGAAGAAAATGTTATATTTGTACCCAATGGACTATTATTCTTCTATAAAGAAGAATGAATTTGTGTCATTTTGGAAAATGGATGCATTTTAGGACCATAATGTCAAGTGGAATGAATCAACACACAAACAAATAGTGCATGATTTTTCTCATGTGAGAAATCCAAAGCAGAAATAAATATGAGAACGGGGCTGGGGATTTAGCTTAGTGGCTTAAGCACCTGCCTGGCAAGCATGAGGTCATGAGTTCAATCCCTGGTACCAAAAAAATAAATAAATAAGAGAACAAAATGTCCAACTGTGGTGACACACGCCTGTAATCCCAGCACTCAGGAGGCTGAGACAGGAGAATCACCAAGAGTTCAAGACCAGCCTGGGCTACAAAGTGAGCTCAAGGCCAGTCTGAACTGCATAATGAGACTCTGTCTCAAAAAGACAAAAGAAAAAAATGAAGATAATAGGAAATAGGAAGATTTTTTGTAAGTGGGAAGGAATCCAAGAGAGGTAGGATGGAATGAAGGCAAAGTGGAAGTGAAAAAAAAATAAGATGTCTTACACATCTGTACCCACTCCTCATGATGAAGGTAATCATAATATGCAATATGTAAAAATAAAAACTGCCCTATGTAAAAACAAAAACAAAAATTTGGAAAGAAGAAAATACAAATTTGAGAATTATGTTTTCTTAAAATTAATATACATTATTAGTATTCAGTGTTTTTAGGTGTTAAAAAATAAGAAAATACAGAAAGGTCCTTTTCTCTTCTCTCCAATTCTTGTAGTAGAAAAGGACCCTTACAATGTGTGAAACCATGGTCCAGAGATCTGAGCAGCAGAGGAGGCCAAATTGTACATGTCAGAAATGCAACCTGAGTCAATGGATCCTTAGTTACTCCTTTGGATTTTCTAAACTCAGTGTGCTTTTGTCCGTCCAGGCAGTGGGGAACACACATAGCATGAAAGTTTCAGCACATGGGATTGGCATGCAGATGTTGATGGGTCATGCACAAAATGATCCGTGTCTGTCCTGAACCCTTGGTGTGTGAGGCTGGACCTCCCTATTTTGAAATTGGGAGGGCATAATGCTAAAATGTTCTTGGCTGAGCCTGGGCCCTGTGGATGATCTCGGCAAACATCTGACACCTGTGGACTGAATCCTGTGGAAACATCTGAATCCTGTGGACTTCCGGGAAGATGGCAGAGCGGTAAGCAGCAGAGAAAGCAGCGTCTCTGGGAGTCACCATCCAGACACTGGGATACAACATCTTGAGGCAGACAAGAAGAAGGGGAGTGGGTTCCTTTGACCCAGGAGGAATCTGAAGTGCACGTTGAAGCCCACAGAGAGAATAAAAAGAAAAACTTCAGTGAAGAAGGCAGTAGCTTGCGGCACCTTCACCCGGACCAGGCTAACTGTGTAAGAGGAGCTGTTGGAACCTGACGACACATGGTTATGGTGACAATGGCAGCCAGCGACTCCAGAGGCCTCTGCAGAGAGACGTGGCAGTGGAGAGGAGCAGTGGACCTGGAGGACTGCACTGGCTGGCGGTGAGTGCAGAGGACTCAGTCCTCCCGCAGGACTGAGCCATTAGCCGGGAGCCATTTTGGAGTCAGGCCTGATAAGCCCAGAACCAGCACTGCAGCCAGCTTCCTCCATCAGCTCCTAGCTGGGCGCAGACCCGTGGCAACTGCTTGGACTGTGGCGAGCCCAATGAGTCTGGTCTCAGGGCAGGCCTGCTAAGGTTACCTACTACTCTGCCATAAAGCAACAACTGGCTTGCGGGGATACAGTGGCACAATTCAGGACGCTGTCCACTAGTGAACCCGAAGAGAATTATAGAAGTGGACTCTTTGGGTTTTGTTTCATTTTGTTTTGTTTTGTTTTGTTGTTGTTTGTTTTCCTTTTCTTGTTTTGTTCAGTTTGTTTTGTATTTCTCTTTTTTTTTTATGAGTGTGGCTGTGGTTCTTTGTTCTACCTTTTGTCTCTTCCACCTCTCTTTTCTTTCAATCTTCTGCACCAGTGTCTCCAATTTGTCAGGACCCATCTTTGACTTCCAACCTTACTTGTAACCTCTTTCTGTTTTTCCACTTCTCTATTTTCTCCTTAATCCATTTTAAATTTTAACCCCAAAAGCAAAATGGACACATTACACACTTGTATATAATGAACTGGTTTGTTTTAAATTTTGTTATATAAACATAGATCTAGTTCATATGGTTAAAAGTTGCAAATTAAGGATTAGTTCAGTTTGTTGTTTTTTAGGCTATTTGATGCTGTTGGTACTACTACAGCCGAAATTGACATAGTTGTTCTAAACAGTTGTTGACCCTCATAATCTATGACTGAGATTAACTAAGGGTCAGAGAAAGTACTGTAGCACAGGGCCAAAGAACCAGGGCCTGGGCCAAATGAGCAACAACTTCTCATCTCCAACAAACTGAAGTGGTAAGATCTTCCAACAGACACAAAACCCAAAAACCAGCTACCCCTGGAAGATACCTCAGAGAAGTAATCATCACCTAACTGTCCTAAATGCCATTGATAAAGCAACCCACCATGGGCAACCTACAAGCATCACCCCAGGAATTAACTAAAAAAGAAAAGAAATGAGAAGATACTGGCAAACAGACTTCAGCAAATCATCAAAAAGATTGTACACCATGATCAAGTGGGATTCATCCCAAGGATGCAGAGAAGGTTGGGATTCATCCCAAGGATGCAGAGTAAGTCCATAAATGTAATTTACCATATTAACAGAGTTAGGGACAAAAATCATATGATCATTGCAATACATGCAGAAAAAGCTTTTGACAAACTCCAGCACCCATTCATGATAAACACCTTACAGAAAATTGGAATAGATGATCTTTATCTCAACCTGATAAAGGCCATCTATGACGAACCAATAGCCAATGTCATATTAAATAGACAAAAACTGAAAGCTTTCACTCTAAAATCAGGTACAAGACAAGGATGTCCACTGTCTCCACTCTTATTCAACATAGTCCTGGAAACATTAGCTGGAGCAGTTAGACAAGAGAAAAAAATAAAAGGAATAAAGATAGGAAAGGAAGACGTTAAACTATCATTATTTGCAGATGACATGATACTCAGAAAACCCCAAAAACTCCACCAAAAGACTTCTAGATTTAATAAGCAAATTCAGTAACATAGCTGGTTACAAAGTAACACTCAAAAATCAGTAGCCTTCCTGTACACGAGTAACAAATTCATTGAGAGAGAAATCAATGAAACAATACCTTTTACAATACCATCCAAAAAAATGAAATACCTAGGAATCAATCTAACAAAGGATGTAAAAGACCTCTACATTAAAAACTACAGTACCCTGAAAAAAGAGATTGAAAAGGATATTAGAAAATAGCTAGCCCATGCTCTTGGGTAGGGAAAACCAATATAGTGAAAATGACCATACTGGGCTGGGGATTTAGCTCAGTGGCTTAAATGCCTGCCTGGCAAGCGCAAGGTCGTGAGTTCGATCCCCAGTACCAAAAAAAAAAAAAA
>PVJX010047468.1:0-11836 GCA_004027295.1 Dolichotis patagonum
TACACTGAAAGTCAGACCAGAGGAGCAGAGAAATGCCAGAGACAACACCACTGAGAGCAAGAAGAGAGCCAGGAACTTGCTGGAGGTCACCAAAGGTTCTGGAGCAGGTCTGAACAGGGGCCAGCCCTGTCTTTTCCAGGCCAGGAAAGCAAAGAGGAATTTGGGCAAAACAGCAGAGAAGAAAATCTGCTCATTTAATTTTATGAGATCATCATAACCCTGATAATGAAAGCTGACAATAACAACACATACCCAACAAGAACAGCCCAATGTCACTTTCGAATGTAGACCAAAAAGAGCCGGAAAATTAAACAATTAATTTAAAGCCCATTAAAAATAATCTGTGACAGTTGAGCAGGGCTTATTATAACATTGTAGAGATGGGTATTGCATTAGGAAATGTATTGAAATTACAGTTAAGCTTTTTAAAAGTCACTCAGACCTATATACTGAAAAGCACTAGTTAAAATATTCATATTCATTTCTTAACATCCCTTGGTATAGTCACTTTCAATTACTGGGGCAAAATACTGAACACATAAAATTTAAAGGCCTAAAGGTTTAGTTTGGTTTATGGTTTCAGGAGCTTTAGTCCATGGTTGACTGGTTTCAGTGCACAAACATCACAAAGGTGGAAGGGCATGGTGAAGGAAAATTGTTCATATTATGGTAGCCAGGAAGTAGAGTAAGGGAAAAAAACAGAAAAAGAGGAAGAAACTAGACAAGAATACACCCTTTGGCCGGGGGTTTAGCTCAGTGGCGTAAGTGCCTGCTTGGCAAACTCGAGGTCGTGAGTTTGATCCCCTGCACAAAAAAAAAAAAAAAAGAATAAACCCTTTGAGGTCATACCCAACCTTCTTCACCAGGCTCCACCTCCTAACAGAATATTCAGCTATGAGCTCATCAATGGATTAACCCACTAATGAATGGATCTGAAGCTTCCAATGAACCAATCACTTCCCCAAAGCCCCACCTCTAAACACATGAGCCTTTTAGGGGAACATATTTTTATTCCAACCAAAAACCTCAGCTTTTGAGACTTTTGATCTGAGGTTCAAGACATTGTGGAGCAAATATAAAATGTCTTTGCTATGTCCTTTCTGAGTTCCTGACCCATATAACCCTTGAGAATAACAAACTGTTCTTTTACACCTCTTGATAGTATCTGGAACAAATCACATATTGTAAAACTTCATTACTCACCTGGTTTGATCATGTGAAATGCTCATTGAAAAATCTTTGCAGCTGGATTGATAACACATTTCAGCCCAAAGTGTGCAATCTGAGAAAATCCACACAAATTTGAAAACCTTGACACTTTCTGGTTGCCATAGGCAATCATTTTTGTCTTATCTAATAAAAGCAGTACTGCACTTTGGGTGTCTTTACTACAGAAACAGTTGTACAAAATGCCTTCAAAGTGCACAAGACAAATCAAATTTTCCCAGACTCACTTCTGGTATTCAGTTGAGCTTTCATGGCCGATGGCACACTCTTTAATCAGACAGGATGTTCCAAACGTTCTCATTAGTCCATTTTGAATAGGTTAATCACAGTGCTTAGTCTGGCATGAGCTATGCATCAGGATAATTCTGTTTATACATGTGTATTGGGGTGGAAAATGCTTGAATTACCTTAACATCTGGCACTACAATTTCTCTATGGACGGAAGTGTCTTTGTTTGAAAAAAATTTGATAAAGAAGCAATAAGAGTGCAAGAATGCCCCCTTTCTCCATAGCTTCACTGCATGAGTTAAGAGAAGGAATTTAGTTTCACATTGAAGAGACTGAAGGAGAGGGAAAAAACAGAGGAGAGAGGGGAGGAGCAAAATGAGGGAGGCAGAGATGCGTGTGAGAATGAACACTTTAATGGTAAGTATACTGTTAGGGCCAGTAGGGGAAGTCCTCATAATAGATATTCATCAAGGACTGAAGGGAACAAGAAAATACAGTGGGATTTTCTAGGTTGTTTATTGTATAATGAATAAGAAAACTCCCTTCCTGTAATCTCCTTCCAAATCTTTTCAGCAAAATCTACCAGTCTTACATATGGTATGCTAAATATGTATTTCTTTAAAAGGGCTAAAGTTTGTGCTTTATAGATGTAACACAGAAAAAAAGCTGCACAGAAGGATCACTAGAGGGACCAGCACACAAGACTATGCCCTGGGTATTTACCTGGTATTAAAACCTGGAAGCTTTGGATTTCCAAGGCCGTCATGTATATTTTGAGCAATAGTCACCCTGCCTTCATGATGCAAGGAGATTGCAGCTGACATCTGACGTCTTTGAGCATCTAATGTGTGTGAAGTCTGGCCTGGTTCCTGTTATCCTTCCTCAAATTTCTATCTTTTCTTTTTCCTTGGCCTATAAATATGGAACCCTCGCTCCCAGTCTGTAACCTTGGGCCAAGGCCTACTCCAGGTCTCTGGGACATTCTGGAAATACGAAAATATTTAACTAGAGCCAGCCCATTGATGTAGGACTCCACACAAAATGTCTTGCTTCTCATACTATCCTGACTTCATGCCCCTGTCTTGAAAAGTAGAACCTGTCTTATTCTCAAATCCCAGCACCTTTTCTATTTCTTCGTGCTGGAAGTTTCAGGACATGTAATTCAACTTCTTCTTTAGAATACATTCCTAAATTTCTTCTCTGATATTCTGCCTATTTATGTCCTCCTAGAAGTAAAGAATCTTAGGTTCTAGGCCTAGATATGATACAAGCTTATTTGACTTTTACAAAGTTATGTTTGCTCTCTGATTCTTCATCTTTAAAACATTGTGATTATTAATTCAACAGGCTTAGATACAAGTTATACAGATTCCTCAACAGCACGAACTAGTCTTGGGAGTTGACTGGTCTTGGCAGGGGCTATGACGATATAGTGAATTCCAGCCAGTTGTGGCAAGGGTTGAGACTGCGAGCTCCTCCAGGTGTTAGGGACAGGTGCAATATCGTGGTTTTCAGTATTCAGATGACTAAGCACAAACTCAAACAGTTACTGGGAATTGTGGAGCAAGGTTCAGCTCCCATGTTAGGAGATGATGAACAGGGTAGGCAGAGAACAGATAAGGCAGATAACTTGATCCAAAACCCAAGCTATAAGGACCTAGATTCATTCAAGATAAGACTCAGTTTCCAGGTGGTACTGGGAAGACAGACTGAAGGCTGACTGTATGGAATAAATCAATACAATAGCCAAGTTGTTACTAGTAGACCATGGGGATTATTACTAGCTCACGAGTATTCTGGGAGAGAGGTACAAAGATTTCTTCTGGGCACCTGGATCAGCTAGTGCAGATGAGATTGCTTGGGTCCTTCCTTTTCCTCTCAAGGTTACACTAGAATGGTGCTAGCCAACGGCCTACAGTGGGAGGGAATAACTAATACCATATGTCTTGAGGAAAAATAATCTAGGGCTCTAATGAACAGTCTCAGACATGTCAGGAGGAGCGAGGGAACACTAATGGTGAGGGCAAGCCACAGCACCCTTCCTGC
Organism: Dolichotis patagonum; assembly: GCA_004027295.1. NCBI lineage: Eukaryota > Metazoa > Chordata > Mammalia > Rodentia > Caviidae > Dolichotis > Dolichotis patagonum. The sequence goes on from PVJX010047468.1 coordinate 3,502, forward strand.
TCCTCAGAGATAATAAGGCAGTGCATGTCTGGACTGAGTCTCTCTGCATCACATGTGTTGCATTTTTTCTTAATCAGAACATCACACATACTTGTGGGTTTTGCTCACAGAAAGAAAGAAACCATAAAGCCTGCTACATAGGTCCTCCATAAATGTTGGTTAAGTAAATGAAAGAAAGTTAAATAAAGTGAGGAAGAAAGATTGATGGCTGGGAGAAAGGGTACATTAGTAGCGATAGTGACAAATAGGCCTGTTTCTCTTTTGACCCTTGGCACTAACAACTGAGATTCAATATTTCCCCTACAATAAGAAAAACAATTTTCAAAACATATTTTTAGATTACAGATTGCCAGAATCAGTGAGATGTTCCTATCCTTGACCCAGTCCTCCCACTCTTAAGATTCTACCATAAGGTACAAACAAAAAATGAAGGTATTTATGACAACGTCATCTGAGGCACATATCTAACAAAGGGATAGGCTGAGTAAATTTTGGTACATCTACTCAATAAAATACTTCGAAGTCATTATAATGACCATCACGAAGCTTATGCACCAAACATGGGACATAGTAATAAAGAATTTAACCAAAAAAGAATATACAAAATTCTGTATCCATTGTTAGTGCAAATGTGTTGGATGTTTTTCCTTATCTCATCTGATTAATTTTATCCAGAATTCTACCACTGCAACTAAATTCCAAAAGGATTATAAAAGTTGTTTCAGGATATCTAATATTTCCCACCCCTGCTCTGGTTTAAAAAGTGAAACATGTTGGCATTCTGGGAAGATGTTGAAGTGTGGCACAGTGTATGAACTGCTTTAAATCACGATATGAAAACAGAGTGAAGGCTGGGGATATTGCTCAGTGGCACAAACACCTGCCTGGCAAGTGCAAGGTCCTGAGTTCAATTCTTAGTACAAAAAAAGAAAAAAAGAATCAAAAAAGAAAAACAAAGTGAGTGGATAATAAAACTAAAGACCTAGGCACAACATTTAGGTCAAAACTAGATGACAAAATACAAGTAACAACAGCCATGGGCATACCATGGCTCTCTGAGTGGGACAGAGCAGAGGGAAAACACAGAGCAACTGATAGAGCTAAGAAAGTATGAGAAAACTTCAGACATGATGAAAAGCATGGCGGGAGAAAGTGGGAACAGCAGAAAACACTGGAAAGAGTTTGTCCACTGCAGTGATGGATGAAAACAAAGGCTCTGGTGAAGCCTGAAGGGATGGGGCACTCTAGCTGCTTTGAATGTGATCCTGTGTGACTAAGTAGCCTGCAGTGTCCATTTAAAGATTGGTCCCCTCACTACAGGAAGCTTCTAGGAAAGGAAGTTGAAATAGAATAAGACATGGACAAAGAAGCTAAAGAAAGAGGAGACTCAGGTCAAAGTGGGAAAGGAGAAAAGAACTAAGGAAAGAAAATGATTTCTTTTTTTTTTTGTAAGTTTTAGAATGTAGACTGTCATTTTTTATATCATACATTTCTCAAATGTCCGTGACAGAACAGGGACATTTGTGAAATCATAAAAGCTATTTGAACAAAGCAAAGCAAAAAACTCACACCAACTTAACCAGCGGGAAAATATCAAGGTGAAAAATTCTATGAAGAAAAGAAATAAGCATTAATATATTATACCTACAGAAAATGAAACCATGCATGGCAAAGAGACCTGCTCCAAAAGAGATCAAAATATTGTATAATGCTGTATTTCAAAGAAGAGATTAAAGAGCATAAATCAGAATTTAAACAATTTAAAAATTAGACGACAGATCAAAAGAGCTCAAATAACACTAACAAAAGTTCTTTTTTTAATTTTAAAGAGAATAAAACCAAGGAAAACAAAACAATAAAACCAATCAAAATAGACCCGTATAAGTAACACAGGACTTCAAAACCTTACGAAATCAACAATAGTTACCATACTTCCCTTTGTTGTCTTCAACATAGCTGCAGATACCTTCGGACGTAATAAAAATTGAACAGAACAGAATAGACTAGAAACAATAAAAACAAAACAATGAATGCAATAAAGTACTTCAAAACAAGCAAATAGTAAATCCAAAATGGTTACCATAATATGTCTTGCTATCTTTTAAACAGCTGCTCATGCCATCAGATTTAACATCATCAAACAAACAAAAGAGGATAAAACCCAACCCAACAAAACAATGAAAATGATATGGTTTCCAGGAGGGGATTCCTTCTTGGTGAGGCCTTGCTCTCTCCCACTGTAGTCCGAGAATGGTACTGGTTCACGGAGAGAGGCTTGGGTCTGACTGTCCCCACGCCAGCAGGGCCCACACACAGCGCTCCAAAAATCCTTTTAGAAATGAGGACTAATTTATAACAAAATCCAAGCACAATAAGTAATGGCTCAAGGTAACTAAGAGAAAAGGAAAAATTTTTAAATACTCTTTTAATTTGAGAATAATTTTAGATACATGGAAAATTTGCAAAGATAGTAGAGATAATTCTTGTATAAACTTCACTTAGCTTGCCTTAATATAACTATGGTGCATTTATCTAAACTAAAAAATTAGCATTGACACAATGTTATTAACTACACTATACTCTGGATTTCACCAGTGTTTTCCTTAATGATTTTTTTTCTGTTTTAATAGCCAAAGGCAATTATATTGGAAGGCAACAATATATATCCACTTAATAACCTAATGCATACAATGCCTAGCATCCAAACAATTACTAGTTATGAGAAGCAGGAAGAAGGTATGAACCATAAGTCATCCATAAGACCCATAAAACTCAGTCAATATAAACAATGTAGATATTGTAGAAATAATGAAATTAACAGAAAAGAACTTTAAAACAGTTATTATAAATATACTGGAGTATGTAAATAATATCATGAGCCTAACAAGGAAAGAATTGATAGATATTTTTAAGAGTGAAATGAAAATTTCAGAGTCAAAAAAATATGGTTTTTTAAATTTTTTTATTTTTATTTTGAAAAATATGCTTTAAAAATTCACTGGGCTTAAAAACAGATTGAATACTGCAGAAAATATTAGTGAATTTGAAAACAAATTTCAAGTTTGTTCAAAGTTTAGATAGTTTCTATTAACCAAAACTGACAGAGGCAGGGCTGAAAAAGATGTTCAGTACCGTAGTTAACTACAGGATAATAACAAGTGGTATAATATAGGGATAACTGAAGGGAGGGGAAGAATAAACAAAGGCAGAAGAATTTCCGTATTTGATAAAAACTATAAATCCACAGACCCAGGAAGTTCTACAAGCCCCAAGCAGGATAAGATAAATATGAAGTAAACCACACCAAGGCACAACATAATCAAATTGCTGGAAGTCAATGACGCAGAAAAAAATCTGAAACAGAGGTACGTTATGTACAGGGAAACAGAGATAAGATTGACAGCAAAAACAAGTCCTATTTTCTGACAATATCTTTGAAGTCCTAGAAGAAAAATCTATCAAGTTAGAGTTCTTTACCCAGGAAATATCCTTTTAAGGTGAAGGTAAAATGTAGACTTGTCAGACAAATAAAAGGTAAAAGAATTTGTGAACATCACCTGAATTAAAAGAAGTTTTGAAGACTAAAGAAATATGATACAGCATGGAAACTTGGAGCTACACAAAGGAAAACAGAAATGGTAAAGGGGACTATTCATAAAAAATTTTTCATTTTAAATTTTGTTGAAAGGTAATTTACTATTTAAAAAACAACTGTGTTTTGTAGTGCTTATAACATGTGTAGAAGTAAAATGAATGACCACATAGCATAAAAAGTAGAAAGGGGAAACAGAAGTAAATTGGTTTTTTTTTGTAAATTGTTATATAGTCTTACACATGAAAAAGTATAGTATTATTTGAAAGTAGATTGTGATAACATAAACATGCATATCACTATACATGAAGCAACCACTAGAAACAAAAGGAAAAGAAAACATCTTCAAATAAATGTAGCTTAAAAACTTTAAAACTTCAAATAAATGTAGCTTAAAAACTTTAAAACTTAAACTTAACTTTTTAAGTTAAGTTTTTAACTTAAGAACTTAAAACTTTAAATAAGAGAAGATAAAATAGATGAAATGGGATATCCAAAAGAAGTCAGGAAGGAGAAAAAATATTTTAAAGAACAAGTAGAAAGATAATAAATGTACATCTAATCCATAATTACATTAAACATAAATTATCTAGAATATCAGTTAAAAACAGAGACCCAAAGCTGGAATTATAGCTTAAGGATAGAGTGCTTCCCTACCATACAAGAAACCATGGGTTGGATCTCTAGGATCATAAAGCAAAACAAAACAAAAACAAACAAACAAACAGAAATCTCACAGGCAAAACTGTGCTGTCTAGAAGAAACTTAACCCACTTTAAACAGACACAGATAGGTTAAACTTTTTAAAATAGAAACATGCACACCTTGTAAACAATATCATAAAACTGGACTGACTATATTAATATAAAACAAACTAGATTTCAGGATAATGAGAGACATTTCTCAACTCTGAAAAGATCAATTAATCAAGAAGATTTTGAATATGTGTTTACCCTTCAACAGAGATTCAAAGTATATGAGAAAGACTGATAAAAATACAAGGAAAAATGGGCAAGCCCACAATTACAGTTGGCACAATCAACACTCCTTTCTCACTAATTGATCAAATGACCAGAAGTAATAAAGACTTAAACATCATCTATAAACTGATGTGATATACATAGAACATTAACACTCAACACCAACAGAGCACACATTCTTTTCAAGTGTAGATAGAATATTCAGCAAAGTAAAACACATTATGGATCATAAAATAAGGCTCACTAAATTTAAAAGAATTACAATCACACAAAATATGTTCTCTGACTAAAAATAAATTGGCAATCAATAACAAAAAAGTCTACAAATATTTGGAAATTAGATGTTATTCTTCTAACTACACTGTGAACTGAACGATAATGAAAACAGAACAAATCAAAATTGGTGGTATACAGCTAAAGTACTGCTTCAAAATACATTTTAGCTATAAATGTTTATTAGAAGAGAAACATTATTTTTTAAAAAAACAATAATCTGAGCTTCCACTTTTTTATTTTAAAGAGAATAAAATCAAACAAAATGAAACAGAATGAAGCCAATCAAAATAAGACAATGAAAGCGATATGGGACTTCAAAACAAGATAATAGGAAATCAACAATGGTTATCATAATACATCTTGTTATCTTCAAATAGTTGCCCATACCATCAGACATAATAAAATCAAACAAAACACAACAGAACAAAACAAAACAATGAAAATAATACAGGACGTCAAAACAAGATAATAGGAAAGTAACAATGGCTACCATAATGCTTTTTGTTCTCTTCAGAATAGCTGTCTAGACCATCAGATATAGGTATGTAAAATTAACCAAACAATACAAGAACTAAGTTGCTTCTTTACTTCAGTTGTTATCTTTCCAGAAATTTCAGGTGTGTGACTTTCTAATTTCTGCTATGTCTGTGTCTTCTGAGCTTGTTCTGTGTGGGCTGAAGGTCTGAGATTGTATTTTGCTCCTTCATCTTGACATTTTCCTCTGTTCATCTGAAGCAGCCGATCACTGCATCCAGGTTCTTCTTGCCTGGCTACCAGTCCCTTGGTATAGTAGTTTGGACTAGGTACTTCAGTTCCTACAATCTGGGGTTCCTGGAGTGGTGGAGAAGCATAAGGAGGTGGTTCACCAATGTTCCTCTGATGGCAGTGGGGCCTTGGGGCGTGGCTTCTACTCTGGGTATGGGGCTCTCCGAATCTGTCTGGGCCACTGGCACATAGCCTAGATCCCAGACTACACTGGGATCACCAGATGTCTCCGGGCCACTGGCTTGTAGCCTCAGGGTGTGGCCTCTTCCCACTAAGCCCATTTGTTCACAGATTTGGTGCAGTTCTGATATTTCCTTGCTAATTTTCTGTCTAGTTAATCTGTCTCTCTGTGACATTGGGGTATTGAGGTCTCCCGTTACAATTGTGTTATTGCTTATTTGATTTTCCATGTCTATCATGTCTTATATAGTTGAGTGCTCCTGTAATATATGTGTGTGTGTATTTTTATTTTAAAGGGAATAAAACAATAAAATGAAATTAAACAGTGATAAGACAGTAGGAAATCTATAATAGTTACAATATTGCATACTGTTGTCCTCTATTTACTCAGACTACCAGCTTTAGGCTGGTTCACAGGCAAGGGCTTAGCTGCCTTCATGGTTCTCTCCAGTCAGTTTTCTGGCTGGCTTACAGGTAGGAGCATTGCTTCCATCCTGACTCTCCCTGACTCTGGCTTACAGGTAGGGGCTTAGTTCCTTCCTCTAGGTATATATATATGATTGTTATGGTATTTGTACAGTTTCCAGCTTTCTCATTGACTCCAATCAGTTTTGTGTTCTTCTTTGCTTCATTTTATAGCTGTTAAATTGATTTCCCATAGTCTCTTGCTATTTTTAAGATAGCTTTATTTTCATAATCACTAGCTGCAATTCAAGATCTGAATTCTATCCTTTTCTTCATTTAATCTGTTGCATATACTTTCAATGTGAGTTTTAGTCTCCTGGATCTCTGTTTGGATATGTTTTGTGGATTCCATTTATCTCCTGTGTTGGACATTTTTTGTTTTCATCTTTTTCTAAGCTTATCTACTCTTATGTCTCCTGTAATAGCTTTGATTGTAAGCATCATTTCTTTTTGTACCTGAGAGATCATTTGCTCTACAGCTTTTCCACTTGTTTTTTCATTTCTGTTATTATCATTTCAGAAAGTTACAGTGTTTGACTCAACTTCCATCTCATTGAGTTCTAGGCTTTTCATGGGTGGGCTGGGGCTCTGGGGCTGCCCGCTGCCTCTGTGTCTTTCCATTCTCCACCTTCTTTTATTCTTTTATTTTGTCTTCTATGTTCATGTTTGCCAACCTCCTAGGATATATAATTCTACCACTAGCACTGAGGCCTCTTTCAAGGAGGAAAAGAGATGTCTGTCTCTCAGGGATGTCTTCCAGATGTAGTTGGTTCTTTATAGCTATCCTAAGAACCTACCTTCTGGTGTTTACAGTTCTGTGATAATGTCCATGTCATATCCTAGAGATGTTCTGGGTATGGAACTGATCTTGGCCTCCGGATGTGGGGGCTGGGACTGATCCTCTGTTGGTGGAGTTCTCCAGAGTTCAACTGCTGTCTCCTCACTACTGCTTCAGTCACTTCCATGTTACTGGCCTCACTGATTACTTTGCCCTCCAAAGATGTATGTGCATCTGTGCACTGGGCTATTGTGCTGGGTCTTGGGGTTCCCTTCCATCTTACATTCTTCCAGCCAGTCCTACCATCCGGTGTGGGAGGTGATGAAGTGGCTGGGAGCATGAACTCACTATCTTCCAGCTGGCCCCACCATTCGGGATGTAATGGAAGAGCTAAGCATCCACGTTTAAAAAATAGATCACAAAATAAATAAATGCAAACAGATAATTAAGACCAGAAATCAATGAAATAAAACACAAAAATAATGTCCAAACTGAAAAATTAAAAGAAAGAAAATGGCAGAGTACTGACCAATTGCAAAATTTAGTCTTTCCAAGATCCAGAATCCAGACACTGGAAAATAACAACTTGGTGAAGAAAAATTGAGAAGCGGATCACCAGGAACTGCGAACGAACTGAAAGGAAAGATTAGAAGCTGCGGAGAAGTTAGAAAGTTGGTCCACAATGCAGCAACCAGAAGGAAATAACTCTTTCCTCAGGTTTCACAGCTCACAGGAAGGGAAACTGGACCTCCTAGAAACAAGGTAAGCATCCAGAACTGGGAGAAACAGGAAAAAATGGCAGTGAAACCCATGATCTTTGTGAATTTCAAAAACAAGCTTTGCCCTGAGAGTACTTCCACATGGCAGGCAACATCTGGAAAGAAATTTAAGTGCAAATGTGCTCCATATCACCAGAGAGTACTTGATTAGGCACTATTTTAGGAAAGGGTTAGCTCATTTAAATCTGGAACTCAGGACAACTAAAAAATACCTTCACTTCAGGGCTCCAAGTGTTACCCTCCCACACTGACTGGGTAAGAAACAGCCATGGGCTTCACCCCCAGGAAGTCTCCCAGAAAGCAGCATCTCAGGCTGTCTCTTTGGGACCTGAAACTCTCGGACCCATAGAGTGGCCTGGGCTTTTTGGATCAAAAGTCTGCGCAGACCTGCATCTCAGCGCGACTCTTTGGGACTGGTAAGCACGCCCTTCATCCACAGGGAACTGCCTGGAGATCGGCATCTGGGCTGGGTCTGTTTGGGCCCATAGCCCCGCCCTTCACCCCCAGGAAGTCTCCCAGA
>PVJX010047469.1:0-11859 GCA_004027295.1 Dolichotis patagonum
TGGAGGCACCTCCTGCTTGGAGGGAAGAGGCAGAATTAACACAGAGATGTCACAGTATGTGATCATGGCTGTGTAAATGATGAAAAAGTTTACTCAGAGATACAACTTTAGTTCAGTCACTGAGAGAACACAGGACAGTTGCTACTTCAGCAAAAGAGAGCTTCAGAGAAACAGTACGGAGGTGAGACCACTACAATTATATATTTATAACTCAAGGACATACGAAGAAGGTTTTAGAAGGAAAGCATTTACAACATACTATTTTGTAGTTTTGGTCAGGGAACATAGTTGGAATGGGATGGATTGTTACTTGACACATGTTAATCTAGTTTAAGCAATCTTACTGGATACATAAGGGATGCAATGGCCAAAGCAAACATTTCTGAAAACAAAATGCTTTTAATTCTTCTGAAAGTGCTTTTCTTTTTAAAATTTATTATAAAACAATCATCTTGCCAGTGTCTCCCCACACCAGCTTCAGACTTGAAACCCAGTACCAGAACCACAACAGTGAAACCCAGTGCTGGGTAAAACTTCATAATCTGTACCTTTAGGCTATTAAGGTTTAGGGGGAATAGCTCAAGCACCAGTTGACACATCAGACCTCCTGGATTCAACAAAAGACTGAAGATCCACTCCTCACAACCACTACAAGGTATTTGCATTTGTGAATACAAAGAGCACACTGGTTGCATTCTGGTTGCAGAAAAAAATAGGTTTGATAAGAGTTTTAATTTCTTTGATTTTGTATATGTGCATTTTCTAAATCTCTTTTCATTTTCTTCTTTCAAATCTATAGGTGTATACATGAAGTGGAGAATAAGAAGTAGTGCCTCAGATTAGATAGTATCTTTCATGGACATGTCAGGTTAACCCTCACCAAAAGTTGTGTATAGAGGTTTCAAATGCAAGGTTTCTTTCAAAAAAATTAACTGGTTCTGCTGTTATTCTTTTTTTTAATTTAAGATTAAAACACACAGAAGAGAAAAACAAAAATCAAAACAGACAGAAAAACAACAAGAAGCAAAATACAATAACAGTATTGGTTTACAAAACAAGATGATAGAAATTTGACAATGGTTGTAATATGGCATATTGCTACCTTGAAGAGGGTTGCTCAGATTGACAGATATAGACATGTAAAATAGATCTAAACATATGAATATTAACTGTTCTTTTCCAATAACTAATACAATTAGTGGAGTAGTCATTTTAGCTATTATATATAAATAAATATATATATGCAAATTTATATCTTTTTCTTTTTCTCTTCTTTCTTTCCTCCTTTCTCTTATTCCAATTACTCTTCTTCTTTGAACAGTTTTTTTACCCTTATGTAGCATTTATTGTAGATTTTGTAACATATATAATTTTTCAGTTACTTACTCTAGGAAGACAATATGGTATTTACAAATGTGAGTTTGATTTATTTCACTTAAGTGTATTGTCTCAAGTACTGTCCATTTTCTTATAAAAGTCTCAATGCAATCTTTCTTTATAGCAGAGTAACCCTCCAGTATACAAAAATGCCGCATCTTTTTTATCCTTTCTTTGATTGATGGACACTTGAGTTTTTTCATGATTTTGGTATTACACTTTGTGCTACTATAAACATGAATATATATATATATATATATATATATATATATATATATATATATCACTGTGGATTGATGTTTTGAATTCTTCTGGGAAAATTTCCAGAAGCAGGATAGCTGGGTCAAATGGAAGCTGTAATCCTAAGCTTTGAGGCATCTGCACACTGATTTCCATAGTTGTTGCAAAGGTCTACACTCTCATCAACAGTGCAGAAGAGTTCCTTTTCTCCCACAGCTCCTCTAGCATTTGTTGTTGGTTGATTTGTTGATCTTGGCCATTCTTTCTGTGGTGAGATGGAGTCTCATTGTTGCTTCAATTTGCATTTCACAAATGACCATTGATATCGAACATTTTTTCATATATTTACTTTCTATTTGTATTTCTTTATCTGAGAAGTATGTATTCATCTCATATGTCCATTTTTGGATTGGGTCCTTGAATTTTGGGGTCCTGATTTTTTTTTAATTCTTCATAATTTCTAGATAGAGGTCCTTTGTCTGAGGGACAGTTGGCTAAGATATTTTCCCAATTCATGGGTTTTCTTTTCATGCTGTTGGAGATTTCCTTTGACATGCAAAAAGATTTAAAAAGATGAGATCCCAGTGTTGATTCTGGGAAGTGTTTCCCTTGCAGTTTGATAGTCTGATTTTTGTTCATAAACTCTCTTCCTGCTCCTATATCAGCAACATTGCTACCTACTTTGTCTTTCATTAGATTTAGTGTTGCTGTTTTAATACTTAGATCTTTGATTCACTTTGACTTTAGTTCAGTGCATGGTGATAGACATGGTTCATGTTTTAATTTTCCGTATATGGAGAGCCAATTTTTCCAGCACCACTTATTAAAGAGGCTGTCTTTCTTCCAGTGTACATGTTTGGCTCCTTTGTTAAAGATGAGATGGCTAAGTGTGTTTGTAGTTGTAGCTATGTCTTCTAATTTACTCCATTGATATTGAGGTCTGTTTTTATTCCAATACCATGCTGGTTTTATCACAATAGTTTTGTAATATAATTTCAAGTTGGAGATTGTGATGCCTCCTATCTTGCTTTTGTTACCCAGAATTACCTTCGTTATTCTAGGTCTCTTCTGGTTCCAGATGAATGTTAGAGATCATTTATCTAGATCCATGAGGTTTGTAAGTGGTATTTTGATTGGAATTGCACTGAATCTATATAATATTTTTGGAGAATGGCCATTTTCACAGTTTGTTCTTCCTATCCATGAATAGTGAATGTCTTCCCATTTTCTGAAATCCTCCTCAACTTCTTTTTTCAATGTAATGCAATTTTCACTGTATAGATCTTTTACTTCCTTTGTTGGATTGATTCCTAAGTATTTCATTTTTTTTTGGTATGGTATAGTTAAGGGTATGACTTCCCTTATTCCTCAGTGAGTTCATTGTTTGTGTACAGGAATGCTGCTGATTTTTGAGTGATGACCTTGTATCTGGTTACGTTACTGAATTTGGTTATCACATCTAGAAGTCTTTCAATGGAGTTTTGGGGGTCTTCTATGTAAAGTATCATATCATCTTCACATAATGATAATTTAACTTCTTCCTTTCCTATCCTGATTCCTTTTATTTCCCTTTCTTGTCTAATTTCTCTGGTTAATGTTTCCAGAGCTACACTGCATAAGAGTGGTGATAATGGACATCTTTGTCTTGTGCCTAATTTTAGAATGAAAATTAGCTTTTGTCCATTTAGTAAGATGTTGGTTGTTAATTTATCATATATGGCTTTTGTCAGATTGAGTTAGAGACAATTTATTTTAATTTTCTGTAGCTGTTTTATCAAGAATGAGTGTTGGATTTTGTCCAAAAAATTTCTGCATCTATTGAGATGACTATGTGTTTCTTGTCCTTGTCTCTGTTGACATTTACTGATTTGCGTATGTTGGAGCATCCCTACATTCCTGGGATGAATCCAACTTGATCATGGTCTTTAATCTTCCTGATGATTTGCTGCATTCTGTTTGCCAGTACTTTATTGAGGATCTTTGCATCTACATTCATTAGAGAGATTGGCCTGTAATTTTCTTTTTTGATTGTGTCTTTCTCTGATTTTGGTAGTAGGGTAGTACTTGCTTCCAGGAATGAGTTAGGGAGAATTGCTTCCCTTTCAATTTCATTGAAGAGTTTGAAGAGTATTGGCATTAAGTCTTCCCTGAATTTCTTGTAGAATTCGGCTGTGAATCCATCAGGACCTGAGCTTTTCTTTGTTGATAGTGTTCTAATTACATTTTCAATCTCATTAACTGAAATTGAGTTATTCAGCCATTTTACATCTTCTTGATTCAGCTTTGGTAATTCATGTTTCTTGGAATCTGTCCATTTGTTCTGTTTTATCAAACCTATGAGAATAAATTCTCCAAGACTAGTCATAGCTCCCTGAAGAGTGGCTCTGGGGCTCTGGGTTGAGCTGGGCTTGGCTTGGTACCTCTGTGACCAGTGAGTCTCACTAGGCTTTCCCCTGATGGATTGCACTGAGTCACTGGGCTTGGCAGAGTTTAGATCCTCTGTGCAGCTAGCTAGGACAAACCTCTGGAGTTCAGTGCCAAGGCCTCATGCTTGGCTGGGTGGAGTTCAGAATCTCTGGGACCCATGTGCCTGTGTGGAGTGCAACCCTGAGTGTGGTACCATTTGAACATTTCCTCTGGATGGGAGGAGTTCAGAGCCTCTGGATCATGCAGCTAGCTAGAGTGGGTCCCATGCATAAGGTGCCAAGGTACCAGGGCCTTGCTTCTGGCTGGGCTGAGTTCAGAACCTCTTGGACCTGCCAAATGACTAGCTGGGCCTCACTGCTTAACTATGTAGCTGGTACCTTTTCCTCTGATGTGCAGAGCTCAAATTCTCCAAGGCCCATTGTAGCTCCTTAATGGGTGGCTCTGGGGCTCTGGGCTGGCCTGGGCTCCATACCTCTGTGACCAGCAAGGCTGGCTTGGCATTCCCCTGTTGGACTGCACTGGGAAGCTGCACTATACAGAATTCATATCTTCTGTGCAGCTAGCAAGGACACACCCCTGGAGTGTGGTGCTAGGGCCTTAGGCTTGGCTGGGTGGAGTTGAGAACCTCCATGACACAAGTAGCTGAGTGGTGTGCGACCTCTGTTGTCTGGTTCTGCCCTTGTTACAGTGTCCCTCAACCTTCAATTTTACTTTCCTCTCTGTTGTTCCTTACTCCTACTCCTGCAAATAACTTCCCAAACTCTGCTCCAAATATCCACATATACAAATAATATGAACAAAATTTCTCTTTCTTTCATTTTTTCTTTCTTTCTTTCTTTTTCTTTCTTTCTTTCTTTCTTTCTTTCTTTCTTTCTTTCTTTCTTTCTTTCTTTCTTTTTCTTTCTTTCTTTCTTTCTTTCTTTCTTTCTTTCTTTCTTTCTTCCTTTCTTTCTTTCTTCCCTTCCTTCCTTCCTTCTTCCCTATTCTTTTTCTCTCATTTTTCCTTCCGTCATCCTCTATATTCAAGTTTAATTGTCACCAGTCTTACAGCATGGTATTTTGAGGTCACAAAAAAGAATAAAATTGTTAAAAATTTTTAAATTTACATATATAAAAGGTTGGTTCTTTAGATTGATAGTACTGGTACTGTGATTCTCATAACATAGCAACAAGGATTGATATTGTTATGTAGAGTAGGTTAAAGAAGTGTGTAAATTCCAAAATATAACTAAAGCTAAAGTCACATTGCTGGGAACCAAACACTAACCAGATTTCCATAAGAGTGACTGAGTTTTCTCTAATTCAAAACCTTCAGCACGAGAACAAAAGAAAAATGACAAAATAAGGAAACAAAATGTCTCCAAGAACTCTAACACCCTAAAAGTTTATTTCATAGACACCAAAGCAGTGGAAGGCATGGATAAACAATTTTTAGAATGGTAAAAATGTTTGAAGAGATAAAAACAAATGAGAAATTTCATAAAATCGCTGGTGACCTAAAAAAAGTTGTAAATAAACAGATGAAGGTCATACTTCATAAAATAGTCAATGAGCTTAAAAAACACAAGGAAAAAGTTGATTGAATTAATAAGGTGATATAAGACATGAATAATTGCTTTAGCAAAGAATTGGAGTTTATGAAAACAAAACAAACATAAATCAAAGATATTGAATGTGTAGGCAGACAAAATGATCAATATGAGGAGAGTGTCAGAACTAGAAGACAAGGTTCAAGTAGTGGAAAATTTGCAGAGTGATGCTCTAAAAAGAACAAGATGCTATGGAAACTAAATGCAACAGATAATTACTTAAAATCAATCTAAGATTACAGAAGTTAAAAAAAGATTAAATGATACGAGAAAAGTTATAAAATGTTAATTCATCAAACTTATATCAAGACTTTTCAGAATCTAGGTAAAGTATTCAAATTCTAGGTAAACAAAGCATATACAACCCCAGACAGTCATAAGCAGAAAAGAATTTCTTCATGACACATTAGAGTCAAAATTACAGAAATACAAAACAAAAAGAGAACAAAATTATAGAAATACAAAAATTATTAGAGAAAAACATCAAGTGCCTTATAAAGGAAAGACTATTAGAATAAGAGATTTCTTATCACAAACCTTAAACTCCAGGAGACCTTGAAGCAAAGTTTTTCAAACCCTAAAAGAAAAAATTGTTTCCAAATCTGGTTTAAATATCCTGCACAATTATCTTTCAAAATTGATGGTAAAATAAAGATTTCAGTGAATATCAGCAACTAAAGAAATTCACAGCTACTAAATGAGAATTACAGTAAGTACTTAAATGAGTCCTAGTCAGAGACAGCACCACCAACATCAACAAATAACACAAAGAAAAAACTATGCCTAACTGGGAAAGTAGTTAAACAAATTCAAAAATAGAGGACTCAGCACAGGAAAAATAGTGTAATGACAAGTTTCAGTAAATAACATTCAATAATAACACTCAGTGTCAAAGGTCTTAACTCTCTAATCAACACATAGACTGGCAGATTAGATAAAAATAAACCAGATCATATTTGTCTGACAGAAACATTCCAAGATCCACAAAGAAATTCATTAACTTAAAGGGAACGAATATAAAACAATACCTCATGCAAAATAAGTCCCAAAGTGAAAAGGAATAATGATCCTATTTTCAGAGAATGTTGACTTCAAGCCAGAACTAAGAAGAGAAAATGAAGGAGGTTAATATATACTGGTATAGGGAACAATTCAGTAGGAAGACATAACAATTATAAGTATATATGCACTGAATGTCACCATGCTCAGTGGACATAAAAAAGAGAGACATAAATACAATCACAATGGGTGATTTCTACACCCGAGTCTCACAAATAGTTGCACAAACCAGCCACAAATCAAGAAATATCAGATATGAACCATACCATCAAACAAATAGACTTAACAGATAACTATAGAGTTTTTCATCCAACAACAAAAGAACACACATTTTTCTCATTTTTCTTCAAAAAGAAAATATCTTAGGCTTTAAAAATGTTTAAATGAACATGAAAGAATTGAAATAATATTTAGTAGCTGTGGCCACCCCAGGACGGGGAAACAAGAAGTAACGGAATTTCCTGAGATCTGCGCCATGTTGGAACTTAGGGCACTGAGCCAACCTGTAACAAGCCTGCCGCCCTGGTAAGTGACTGTGGTCTGGCAAGCGATGGCCACCCCAGGGTGGGAAAACAAGAAGGAACAGCATTTCCTGAGATCCACAGCATGTTGGAACTTAGTGCGCTGAGCCAACCAGTAACCAGCCTGCTGCCTACAGGAGCTTGGGCTTAGAATCAAACATACCATATCCCCCTCTCCCCACTAACAATCGAGATCCAGGGATCTGGGTATCTCTTGGGAGGTGATCATATGTGGTACAGCAAGTGGGGGGAGTTTCCTTCTACTATCTCTGAAGGCAGTTATTTTTATTGCCATTTTGCTTTGTCCTGATTAACAGTGTTGCTCTATTCAGTATTCTGTTTTGATGTGTTCTATAATGTTGTGTATTTCTTTTGATTTTTCTGTGCCTAATAGAAGAACAACTATTTTGAAGATAATGAGATATACAGTGGTGCCTATTATTGTTGTCCTGGTGACCTGCTGTGATGTTCTGTGCCAATTTCACTATACTGTCTCAATTGGCTTTATTCCATCCTGTTTTGTTGTATATTACTACCTCAATGTTAATGAAAATTAAATAAAAATAAAACAGTACAACATGAGAAAACAAGGTAACAAAATACCTCCAAAAGCTCCCAACTCCATCAAAGCTGATCCATGTGACATGGATGAGGAGAAACTCAAAAACAAAACAACAGAATTATATAAGGTGATTAAAAAGGAAATAACTACAACAAAACAGATCAATAAGGTACTGAGCAAGCTGAAACATGATATAACTAAACAGATAATGTACTTAAAAAGCAAAAGGAGGAAAAGAAAATGCTCTAAAGGATATAACGGCATGTATGTTTAAGTGTGTGGGATTGATAACCATATTACCAAGTTTTTGTTGGATTGTTGAACAGAACTGTTTACAGCCTCACTGTTTGTTCACTTTGTATGCCTTAATTTTGTAACATGAACAACTATTTCTAAGAAGACAATATGTAATTTATCAAGTAGTGATTTCTTAATTTTTTTTTAAATTCTGTATTATTTCTACCCTTTTTCTGTTTTGTTTTTTTCTCTTTAAATAAAATTTAAAAAATAAATATCTAGTATCTTATCAGATAAAAACAATGAATCTAGAAATCACAGAAAAAATCACATGCAAACACACAAAGATTAATTAGTACATCATTGAATAATCAATAGATCACACAAGTAATTGGGAAAGAAGTTTAAAAGTTCCTGGAACAAAAACCAAGAGAAATACAAAATATAAAAACCCATGAGACACATTAAGAGCAGTTCTATGATTCAATTTATAGCTGTGAATTCTCACATTAAAGAAATATCTCAAATTAATTATTTAATGATGAATATCAAGGTCTTAGAAAAAAAGAGTAATCCAAAAGCAAAACTTATAAAAGGAAATTATAAAGATCAGTGTGGAAATCAATGAAATTGAGACTAAAAGATATTACAAAAGATAAATGAATCAAAGAGTTGGTTCTTTGAAAGGATAAACAAGATTGATAATCCCCTAGCCAAACTTACTAAAAAGGAAAGAAAAAATCATCAATGGAATTTGACATGGAAAAGACAAAATCAAAATGGACATTGCCAATATCCAGAGGATTTTACTACACTTGATCTTAGCCAAAAGGCTGAGAAGCAATTATCCAGATGATTTTAAGAAAATATTTTGAAAACTTATGTTTCAATAATTTAGAAAAATTGAAAGAAATGCATGAGTTTCTAGTCATATAAATTACCAAAACTGAACAAAGAAAAAATAAAAACCTTAAGCAGACTGGTAATAAACATTGAAATAGAGGCAATAATAAACACTCACAAACTAAGAAAAATCCCAGGACCCAATGGATTCATTTCTGAATTTTACAAGAACTTTAGGGAAAATGAAAGCCAATTATCCTGAAGGTTTTCAATGAAATTGAAAGTGGAGAAATACTCTCAAGTTTATTCCTTGAAGCTAGAATTATCTTGATAAAAGAAAAATAAACAGGCAAGGATTCAACAAAAAGAAACACTACAGGTCAATTTCCTTAGTGAACATCAATGCAAAAATCCTCAACAAGATACTTAAAAACAGCATGTAACAAATTATTAAAAAGATCATATATGCTGATCAAATCATTCATTCAAGGCATACAAGGATGGTTCAATGTGTGTATATCAATAAATTAAATACACCACATAAACAAAAGGACAAAATTCATACCACCAATAGATGCAGAAGAAACCTTTGAAAAACAATTCAACATCCTTTCATGATAAAATCCCTGAGAAAAACAGGTGCAAAATGAACATACCTCAAAGTGATGAAAGGCACTCATGACAATCCCACTGATAATATTTACTAAATGGATGAAAATAAATATTTTTTCTCTAAAACCAGGGACAAGACAAGTGAGTCCATTGTGACTGTTCTTATTCAATATAAAACTTAAACCTTAAACCAGAATAATTAGAAAAAAATAAAAAGTTATAAAAGGAAGTAAAAATTCAAGCTATCTTTATTAGCAGATGACATGATCATTTTTACAAAAGATAACAAAACTCCACTAGAAGACTACCTTAATAAATTCAGGAAAGTGGTAGGATGCAAAATCAACACAGAAAAATAAACAGTTTTCCTATATAGTAACTATGAAACCATGGAGAAAGAAATCAAGAAAATAATCCCATTAATTATAGATTCAAAACATTAAATATCTAGGAAATTAACCTAACCAAGGAAGATCATTACCTTTATGGTGAAAACTATAACACTGTGGAAAAATTATATTGAAGAGGACATTAGAAAATGGAAAGACAACCATGGCAGAAAACATGTCAAATGACTGTATTAATAAAAATAAAATATAGACTCAATGTCATTCCTAACTACATTCATCATGAAACTAGAAAAAAACTAAAATTTACATGGAATCAGAGGGAACACAGAATAGTCAAAGTAATCTTGAGCAAAGAAAGTGCAGAAAAGGAAGCATTGCAATCCCAGATTTCAAGTAAGAACACCAAGGTATAGTAACAAAAATAATATAGTATGGCCACAAAGTAGATATACTGAAAAATGGAATAAAATTATACATGCAGAAACAACCTCATGTACCCTCAACCATTGAATTTTTGATGGGCTAAATTTATATCATGGAGAAAGGATAGCTTTGTTAACAAATGTTGCTAATAAAACTGACTATTCATATACAGAAGAATGAAAGTAGATCCCTATCACTCTGCTTGTATTAAAATCAAATAAAAATGGATCAAAACTTATATTTTAAGGACTGGGGATTTAGCTCATCACCATAATCTCCTGCCTTGCAAACACTGTGGTGAGTTTGATCCCTGGTACCAATAATAAAAAAAAAACTTTGTATTTTAAAAACAGTGTGTTGGTTGCTTTTCTCTTGTTGTGAGAAAATAATTTATGCCCAAAAGCAAGGAAGGAAAGGTTTATATATCTCACAGTTTTTGGAGTTTTCAGTCCATATTCAGATGTCGCCAAGGCATAATAGCACATGGCAGAGGCAACAGTTCATGGCGGTGGAAAACCACCACACAAGCAACAAGAGCAAAAGCGAAGGAAGATGCTTCCTGTCCCTTACATTGTACGAAGGCCACATCCACTTGAGTGTGGAATTCACATCCATAATCCCAGCATTGCACCATGAATCATTCACAAACTCTAGAATCCCATTTCCATGACAGCATGAGGCTATGAGAGAACAAAAGACACAAACCATACCAAAACAGAAACACTGAATCTTCATGAAGATGTGAAAGATAAAACTCTTTATGATGTAGACATAGGCAAGGCTTCTGAACAGAACCTTAACTGCACAAGAAATAATACTAAGAATCAACAAGTGGAATTGTATCAAATTAAAAACCTCTGTACAGAAAAGGAAACAACAAAGTAAAATGTCAATCTATAGATTGAAAATAAAATTTTACAAACTACTACTCAGACAAAGGAATAATACCTAGAATACATAGAGAGTTTAAAATGTACATCTGTCAATGTAAAAGACCCAGTAAAATAAAAGCTACTGAAATTGATGTGTCTCAAAAGAAGGCATAAATATAATCAATAAACATATAAAGAAATATTTAATATTTTCAACTACTATAAAAAAGTGCAAATGAAAAAACACTGAGATTCCCTCTTACCCCAGGAAAAATGTCTACTATCAAGGACTAAAAAAAAGCAACTATTGGCAAGGTTGTGGGGAAAAAGAATCCTCTCTATATGGTTGGTTGGAATATAACCTAGTATAACCACTAGTGCAATCATTATTGACATTCCTCGAAACCAAAACAAAACAAAACAAAATATTCACAAAACAAAACAAGAAAACCCTAAAAATTTCCTTTACTAAAAATTCTATTGACCCAGCTATTCCTCTTTTTGGTACCTTCCTGAAAGGGTGATTTGGTAATGGTATGGTGACACATGCTTATCCATATCTATAACAGTATAGTTCGTAACAGTTAAATTTTGAAAGTGGTCTATATGATCATCAACCAATGAATGAGTGAAGAAAATATAGTATATAGGAACTTCGTGGAGACCAGCATCTCGGCCTGATTGTTTGGGACTGGTAGGCCTGCCTTTCACCCGCAGGGAACCTCCCAGAGACGGGCAGCTCAGCCT
>PVJX010047470.1:0-11908 GCA_004027295.1 Dolichotis patagonum
GTCCTGATTAACGGTGTTGCTCTATTCAATACTCTGTGTTGATGTGTTCTATAATGTGTATTTCTTTGATTTTGCTGTACCTAGTAGAAGAACAACTATTGTGAAGACAACGAGGTAGACAATGTTGCCTGTTATTGTTGTCCTGGTGACCTGCTGTGATGTTCTGTGCCAATTTCACTATACTGTCTCAATTGGCTTTGTTCCATCCCTTTTTTTTCTGTTTGCAGCCTCACTGTGTGTTCACTTTCTATGCCTTAATTTCGTAACATGAACAGCTATTTCTGGGAGGACAGTATGTGGTTTGTCAACTAGTGATTTATGGGGTTTTTTTGAGGTTTTGTATTGTTTCTACCTGTTTTTCTGTATTGCTTTTTTTTCTCTTTAAATAAAATTTTAAAAAAAAAGAAAAAATAAATAAATAAACCTTCCCTTCCCTAATTTGGGGCATTGGGTATTTTGTCTCAGCAGTGAGAGAAAAGAAACCAAGACATAAGTATTTCTTTTTACTTATTTTAAAGAACTTCTCAGATCACAGTCTAGTGTGAGACATGTGTCCCTATTTCTACATTTGTTTTGTATTTATTAAAGGTACACATCAACATAATATGTGCCTTGCTTTTCTCTTGTTAAGAGAAAATATCAGACATCCAAAATGAAGGAAGGAAAAGTTTCTTTATCCAGTTTTTGGAAGTTGTGGTTCACAATCAGCTGGTTCCAAGGCAATGTGGCATGGCACAGGGGCAGCTGATTGTGGTAGTGGCAGCTACCAAATGCACCAAGAAGAAAAAGGGAAGAGCACACCTCCTCCCATTACTTATATTGTATGTCAGCTACCTGCCACTGGGTGAGTACAGGACTCACAACACCAACCCACTGCTAGACAATGAACCAATCACAAATACTAGACTCAATGACCTTAAAAAGACCCACTCGCCATGAATTCATGAGAATTTAAGAGGACATCCAAACACAAAGCATTTCATTCAACCATAGATGACCCCCAAAATTTCATACACATTCCTTATGCAAAAGACATTTAGTCAATCTCCAAGAGTTGCCAAATTCCTAAAAGTTTTAGCAATGATGAAAACTTTAAGTCCCAAGCCTCCTCTGAGATCAAAGGAAAACTCTTAACTGTGACCCACTGTATAAATGAAAATGAGGTTAAACACTTGAAATATTCAAAGGCACAAGGTCAGTGTCTCCATCCCAAAGGGTTAAAAAAGTGGGATGCAAAGAAATGTGACCAAAGGAAGTCTACAATCCAGCAGAGTAAATGTTAAATCTTGGAGTTCCAAGTTCAGCATCTAAAGCAATCTGTTTGTGAGCTACAAAGGCTTAAGTGAAGTCACCCCATAGGCGACCTTTGCACCCTTCTTGAAAGATTTCTTAGATGGTGCACATTTTTGGCTTTTCCAAACTTCTGGGATTTGCCACTACACCTTTGGCTTTACCCTCATAGCTTCACATACAGCCCTCTCAGTGAAACACTGTCTGGACTACCAGGACATCTGAAATTGAGGTGGAAACATTTTTATCTCAGAATACTTGCAATCTGCATGCAAGAAAAATCAGCAAAATGTGGAAGATGCAAGGTCTGTTGACAGTTGATAAAGTAGACAGGCATTCTTCTCTCTTAGCTGTACATATCATGCTTGGGTCACTGAGAACTCTGAATCTCATTCTGAGGATCCAATTTACTATGCTACCACTATTATGAAATGTGGGGCAGCCTCTGCCATTTTGGAACCAGATGCAGCCACAGCTGTTGTGCTGGAACATGGTGCTTTGTAGATTTGGTTTTTTTCTTTAATTTTATTTAAAGAGAGAAAGAAAAAACAACCAAACAAAACAGAAAAAAAGGGAAGCAGCAATACAGAGTTCCAAAGGGAAAAAAAGAACAAAAAAAACACGAAAAAATCACTACTTGATAAATTACATACCGTCATCTTGCAAATAGTTGTTCAAGTTACAAAATGAAAACATACAAAGTACATTCAAACAGTGAGACTGTTAACAGTTCTGCTCAACAATCTAACAAAAACAGTAGTATGGTCATATATCTTAAACACTTAAACATACATGCAGTTATATCCTTTAGAGCACTTTCTTTTCCTCTCTTTTCTACAGTAGCAATTATGCATTTGGGGTTTTATTACTCCTACAGTTCTTTTTACTTTTTACACTAGGGACACAATGTGATATTTCTGAATATGATTCTTATTTATTTCATTAATGAGGATAGTCTCAAGTGTCTCCATTTACCTATGAAGGCCTCAAGATCATTCTCTTTAATAGCTGAGTTACATTCCATTGTATAAAAATAGCACATCTTTTTCATCCACTCTGCAGTTGATGGGCATCTTGGTTGTTTCCAAGATTTAGCTATTACAAATTGTGCTGGTAAAACCATGGGTGCATATATATCTCTGTAATATGAACATTTAAGGTTTTCTCGAAAATACCCAGGAGGGGAAGAGCTGAGTTGAATGGAGCTTCCAGTCCTAGTCTTCTGAGAGTTCTCCATATTGATTTCCATAGTCTTTGCACCAGTCTACACTCCCACCAACAGTGGAGAATTGTTCCTTTCTCCACGCAGCCTCACCAACACTTGTTACCTGTTGATTTCGTGATAGCAACTATTCTTTCCAGAGTGGGATGATATCTCAATGTTGTTTTAATTTGCATTGTTCCAATGACCAGTGATGGTGAATATTTCTTCATGTATTTATTTGCCATTTGTATATCTTCAACTGAGAACTTTGTGTTCATCTCAGATGCCCATTTTTGGAGAGGGTCTTTGAATTTGGGGGTGTTGGTGTTTTTCAATTCTTTATATGCTCTTGATATATGTCCTTTGTCTGAGGGGTTGCTGGCTAAAATTCTTTCCCATTCTGTGGGTTTCATTTGCACTCTGTAGGTGATTTCATTTGAAGTGCAGAAACATTTCAATATGAGATCCCAGCTGTTGATTCTCTGAAGTGTTTCCCGTGCAGTTTGTGTTTTGTTCATGAATTCTTTGCATAAACCTATGTCTCCAAAATTTCTACCTAACTTACTTTCCAGTAGATTTAGTGGTTTTGTTTTAATATTTAGGTCTTTGATCCACTTAGACTTTAGTTTTGTGCATGGTGATAGGTATGGATCTAGTTTCAGTCTTCTGCATGTGGAAAGCCAATTATTCCAACACCATTTATTAAAGAGGCTATCCTTCTTCCAGTGAACATGATTAGCCCCTTTAAAATATAAGGTGGATCAGTGTCTTTGTACTGATAATTGCATCTTCCAATCTGTTCCATTGGTCGTCAGGTCTATTTCTTTGCCAGTTCCATGCTGATTTTATCACTGTGGCTTTGTAGTACAGTTTCAAGTCAGGAATTGAGATACTTCCTGCCCTGCCTTTACTGCTCAGAATTTTCTTTGCTATTCTAGGTTTCTTCTGGTTCCAAATGAATTTTAGAAGTGTTTTTTCTATATCTGTGGGGTATGTCAATGGTATTTTGATTGGGACTTAGTTAAATCTGTATAGCAGTTTTGGGAGTATGGCCATTTTCACAATGTTGGTTCTTCCTAGCCAAGAGCAAGGAACATCCTTCCATTTTCTAATACCCTCTTCAGTCTCCTTCTTTAGCCTAGTATAATTTTCAGCATATGGGTCTTTTACATACTAAGTTAGGTTGATTCCTAAGTATTTCATTTTTTAGATGTTATTGTGAAGGGCGATATTTACATAATTTCTCTCTCAGTGAGTTTCTTGTTTGTATACAGGAATGCTATTGAATTTTGAGCAATAACTTTGCATCCAGCTACACTACTGAATTTGTTTATTACCTCTAGTAGGCATCTAATGTAGTTTTTTGAGTCTTCTATATAGAGTATCATGTCATCTGCAAATAGTGACAATTTACTTCTTCCTTTCCTATCTTTATTCCTCTATTTCTCTCTCTTGTCTGATTGCCCTGGCTAGTGTCTCCAGAACTATATTGAAAAGCAGTGGTGATAGTGTACATCCTTGTCTTGTTGTTGATTTTAAAGTGAAAGCTTTCAGTTTTTTACATTTAGTATAATAATGGCTGTTGTTTTGTTATAGATGGCCTTTATAAGGTTGAGGTAGACACAGTGTATTTCAAGTTTCTGAAGAATTTTTATCATGACAGTGTGTTGGACCTTATCGAAAGCTTTTTCTTCACCTATTGAGATGACCATGTGGTTTTTGTTTTTGGCTCTGTTGATGTGGTGTATTAAATTTATAGATTTGCATATGTTCAACCATCCCTGCTTTCCTGGAATCGACTCCACTTGATCATGATGTATAATCTCCTGGATGATTTGCTGCATTCTATTTGCCAGTATTTTGAGAATCTTTGCATCAATGTTCATTAGTAAGATTGGCCTATAGTTCTCTTTTCTGGTTGGGTTTTTCTCTGGTTTTGGTACAAGAGTAATGCTTGCCTCCAAGAATGATTTAGTGAGGATTTGTTTCTTTCAATTTCACTGAAGAGTTTAAGGTGTATTGGCATCAAATCTTCTCTAAATTTCTTGTAGAATTCAGCCATGAATCTGTCAGGATCTGGGCCTTTTTCTTTGTTGGTAAGTTTTTTTATTATATTTTTCAATTTGAATAGCTGATATTGCGTTATTCAAAATTGCTATATCTTCTTGGTTGAGCTTTGGTAGTTCATATGTCTCTAGGAATCTGTCCATTTCCTCTGTGTTTTCTACTCTATGTGAGTAGAGACTTTCAAAGTAGGTATTCATGATCTTTTGAATTTCCATGCGATCTCTAGTAATTTCATCCTTTTCAGTCCTTATTGTATGAATTTCTGTTTTTTTCTTCCTTTTTCTTTATAAAGTTAGCTAGAGGTTTGTCAATTTTGTTTATTCTCTCAAAAAACTAGCTTTTGGATTCATTAATTCCTTGTATTTTTTTAGCTTCAATTGCATTGATTTGTGTTCTAATCTTTACAATTTCCTCTCTTCTATGAGGTTTGGGTTTAACTTGCTCTTCTTTTTCTAGAAGCTTGAGATGAAGCATTAGGTTGTTTATTTGTGGCCATTCTGTTTTCTTGATATGACACTTTATTGCTATATATTTCCCTCTTAAGACCACTTTCATTTTCATTCAAAGATTACAATATGTTGTTTCCTCAAGTCGTGTCCATTTATTTATAAATATCTCAATGTGATCATTCTTTATAGCTGAGTAGTACTCCATTGTATAAAAATGCCACAACTTTTTTATCCATTCCTCAGTTGATCGGCACTTAGGTTGTTTCCAAGATCTGGCTATTACAAATTGTGCTGCTATAAACATGGGTGCACATATATCACTGTGGTATGATGTTTTCAGATCTTCTGGGAATATGCCTAGAAGTGGATTAGCTGGGTGAAAGGGGACCTCCAAACCCAGCTTTTTGAGGAATCTCCAGACTGACCTCCACATTGGTTCCACCAGTCAGTAATGAAGAGGCCATACTCATAAGCGAAATAAACCAGACTGACATGTGTAAATACCGTACAGTCTCCCTAGTATGAGAGTTGATGAGAGTATATAAGATTTTATGGTAAGCATGAATCCCCATCTCTTTGAAGCCTTTCAATGTTTTCATTCACCAGTTGGATTGGTTTTATTCCATTTTTTTTACTATGTCATGCGTGATGGTATGAGCAGCTGTTTTGAAGAAAACAAACATTATGACAGCTATTGCTGATTTAATATCATCCTTCTTAGAAGTCCTACCATGCTTCTATTCTTCTACTACCATTGGTTCTATCTATCACATTGTGTCTTATTGGGATTTGAATATGTGTGATAGTATAAACAAAATTTTTCTATCAAAAATGTGATATTATAGTACCCATTGATCATTCTCTGTTATTTGGTTCAGAATGCCCTGTAATTCTTTCACTCTTTGAATGGTTTTATACTACTTTGTTATGTTTGATATTATTGTATTTGAAACTATGCTTAACTATAGCAGAGAAAGAGATATTGTGATAGCTACTGTTAATGTCTGGTTGTTTTAATGTAAAGTACTGTGTTGCCTATGTTGTCCTGTTCTGATCTGCTCTGTTCTGCCCTCTTTTGTTTTATTCTCTTTAAAGTATAAAAAGAAAAAAACCAATATGTTGTTTCCACATTTTCATTGAATTGTAAGTATTGCTTTATTTCTTCTTTAATTTCATCTGTAGCCCACTGGTGTTTAAAAGTTTGTTAATTAATTTCCATGTATGCATGCAACTTTTGCAATTTATTTTGCCATTAATATCCAATTTAAGTCTACTATGGTCAGATATTATGCATGGAATAATTTCAATATATTTACATTTACTTCAGAATGTTTTATGGAATAATATATGGTCTCTTTTGGAGAATGTCCCATGGGCAGCTGAGAATGTGTCTTTTGATGTGTTAGGGTGGAACACTCTGTAAACATCTGGTAAGTCCAATTGCTCACAAGTATGATTCAGTTCTATAACTTCTTTGCTGACTTTTTGTCTAGTTGATCTATCTCTTCATGACAGTGGGCTGTTAAGGTCCCCTGTAATAGATGTGTTCTAGTGTATTTGGTTTTTCATGTCCTTTACTATCTGTCTCATGTATTTGGGTGCTCCTGTGTTTGGTGCATATATGTTTATAATTGTTAGTTCTTCTTCTTGAATTTTTCCACTTACGCGTATGTAGTGACCTTCTTTGTCTCTTTTAATCATTTTAGGTTTGAAGTTCACATTGTCTGCAAATAGAATAGTTACCCCTGCCTGTTTCTGGGTTCCTGTTGCATGGAATACTGTTTTCCATTCTTTGACTTTTAATCCATGAGTTTCTTTTTGAGTCAGATGTGTTTCTTGTGTACAGCATATTGTGGGATCCTGTTTCTTGATCCATTCTGTCAAACTGTTTCCTTTGATAGCTGAATTGAGTCCATTTACATTTATGGATATCACTGATAATTACTTGTTTGTGCCATGTTGTGTTACTATTGTTAGTTTTCCTGCTTTTCTCCCTTGTTTACTATCTTGTCCAGCCTTGTGATTTCTATCTGTTCTTCTGGAGTTCTGATCCTTTTTATCTCTACCTAGGATGTCCTTCAGCATTCTTTCTAAAGTTGGTTTTGTGGACATGAATTTCTTCAGTTGTTCTTTGTCATGGAAGTATCTTGTTTCTCCATTTAATTTGAAAGACAGTTTTTCTGGGTACATCCATCTGTGTTGAAAGTTGTTTTCTTTTAGGGCTTGTAATACTTCACTCCAAGCTCATCTTAACCCGGAGGTTTGTGCTGAGAAGTCTGCCATGATTCTAATAGGTTTTCCTTGATAGGTGAGTTGTGTGTTTTCTCTAACAGCTTTTTAGTATGCTCTTTTTATGCTGTGTGTCTGAGATCTTAATAATTATATGTCTGGGTGTAGGCTTATGTTGATTATGCCTTTTTGGCATTCTATATTCCTCACTTATTTGTATATATGATTTTCCCCCATGTTTGGGAAATTTTCTGCCATTACTTCTGTGAACACCTTAGCTATATCCTTTGCATTGTCTCCTGTCTCCTCCCTGATGCCTATTAATCTAACATTGTTTCTCCTGGCATCATCTTGTAGCTGCTGGATTGTCCTTTCATGCTGCTTTGTAAGTTCTACCTTTTCAAGATCACTATCTGTGATCCTGTTCTCAAGGTCCAAAATTCTATCCTCAGCTTCATTTAAACAGCTTTGCAGGCTTTCAATACCATTTTTTGTTTCTTGCATATCTCTTTGAATTTGTTTGGTGGATTCTGCTTGTGTTCTGCATTGTTCATTCAAAGCTTCAGTCAATTTCCCATGCTCCTGTAGTTTCTTATCTATTTCTTCTCTAGCTATTTTGAGGAGCTCATTTACTAAGGTTGTTACTTTTGTCTTTACATAAGACATTATTTCTAATTTGAGTTCCTACAAAGCCTCATGGATTTGTTTCTTTACTTCATTTGCTATCTTTTCCAAACTTTCTGGTGTATGACTCTTTTTCAAAGAGAATTTTAAAAGAGCACAGAACAAAGCAGATCAGAACAGAACAACATTAGCAACACATCACTTTACAACAAGACAACTGAAAATCAACAGTAGCTGTCATAATATATCTTTTTTTGCTATAGTTGAGCATAATTTCAAATACAATAATAGCAAACATAGTAAAATAGTATAAAACCATAAAAAAGAATGAAAGAATTACAGGGCATTCTGAACCAAATAACAGAAAATGATCAATGGCTACTATAATATCTCATTTTCCAGAAAAAATTTTGTTTATTCTATCACATATATTAAAATCCCAATAAGACACAATATGATAGAACCGATGGTAATAGAAGAATAAAAGCATGGTAGGACTTCAAAGCAAGATGATATTAAATCACCAATGGCTGCCATAATGTTTTCTTTCTTCTAAACAGCTGTTCATACCATCACACATAATAGAGTCAAACAAAACAGAATAAATCCATTCCAAATGATGAATGAAAACTTTAAAAGGCTTTAAAACTATGTAATTGGGTATCATGAGTTGCTTTTTTCATTTTGCCATTTTCTCCTTTGGGTTAATATTTAGTCCTTCAGCACCACTAGTGTCATCTGTTGGTTGTGTGTATCTTGGGGTCCTACTGTAAGGTTGATGTTTGTCCAATTGCCGGGTCCCACAATGAATAGTTGGAGCAGTCACCTGTCTTCGTGCTGCAGGGCCTGTTGGGTGAGTCTTATATTCTTCCTGTCTGACAAGCCTATAATTACTGATGGGAATCTACCCCTAGTTCCTGCTGTTATTATGTCTTCAGGTTGTTCAGAGTCACCAGATCTCCCTGTTCATAATGTTTGTCTCTGCTTGGACCCTATTGTATCACTGAGTGTCCCCCAGACCCCCTTAATTTTTCTCCAGGTTGAGGGAGGCCTTATTACCTTATATTCTCTGTGTGGAGGAAGTACTCACCCACCCACGTGCCAAGATTGCCAATGGCCTACCTCTGGTGGGCCATCACTATTGCTCCTGTTTTCCCACTGAAGGTGGAAAACACTATTTCTATTTTAGGGGCAAACTCACCTCACTGATGGAAGCCTGCTGAGATCTTCTTTTTGGATGAAGGGTTACTGAGTCTCTCCTCAATACTGCATGGTTGATCCACTGTAGTTCAAGGTTCTGGGGGGAGGTGTGGGAGCCAAAGGTCAACAACAATACTAGGTCCAGGAGTTAGGGGTTCCCCCATGGCAGTGGTGGGACTGTGGAGGTACAAGTCATGGACTGGAGTTCCTAGGTCCTGAGGTGGGTCGCTAGGACTGTGGGGAAATGGGAGGGGCCTAGTTCTGGTTGGGCTCCACCCATGCTGCTGGCTGGAGTTCCTGGGTCCTGTGAGGTGGTCTGCTGGGACAGTGTGGATAGCAGGAGTGGCCTAGTTCTGCTCTGGCTTCACCCATGCTGCTGGCTGGAGTTCCTGGGTCTTGTGAGGTGGTCTTCTGGGACAGCAAGGATAGCAAGAGTGGCCCAGGTCTAGCCCAGCCCTGCTTGCACTGCTAGCTGGAGTTCCTAGGTCCTGCAAGGTGGTCTGCCAGGACAGTGAGGGTCACAGGAGGGGCCCAGGTCTAGCCTGGCCCTGCATGGAACACTGGTTGGAGTTCCTGGGTCCCACAAAGTGGTCGTCTGGGACCCTAAAAGGTTTTAAGGACTTGGAAGTAGACTCCTATGACCCACATTTTGTCACTATCTAAATAAAGTATTCCACAACAACTACCAAAGTTATAGCACATGAAACAAACGTGGATATGGACAAAAGATAACATGGTTTGGGAAACTATGTAAAAATATCCAAACCTGTCATATAAGGAAATACATGTCTTTACAGCTAACTATTCTGGAGACCTAAGTAAAGGGGATGCTACAACTCAAGTTATTACTGGTAGTGCAGGTAATATAAAAGACCCTGTCTCAAAAATCATGACATCATGAGTAAATGTATCCAAGAAAATAGTATAAACAGGCATTGGGACATAATAATAAATATGAGACAGAGACAGACAGCACCATCTTGAAAGCGAGAGGCCTGTATTTCTTACCCTGCCATCCCTGCTCCCAATTACAGGAGCACTGGTACCTTAGGTGACTGATAAGACCCAATGAATCATTGCATCAGTAGCATCCCCTTTCCACACAACGACACAGTGAATCAGCTAGATTCTTCTGACACTGTGCAAAATCTATTCATTAATTATGTATTTTATTACAAAACTGATGAGATACTATCTGAGAACAGAGGGCACTCATATGTGCCTGTGAAGATGAGTCAGGGTGAAAACCTCACAAATGAATTATTCTTTATTTATGCCCTGCTTTGCATGTCCAAGAGTCATAGAAGATACACTGCATAAAGACATGGAGTGCACATTATGGAAAAGTAATTGAATATTTACAATACAAGTCTCCTCTAGCAAGAGGCATATGAATAGCAGAGGATGCTCTAGGAGGATATAAGATGTTAGGTGAATAATTAAAGAAAATTAAAAGTCCTAGAATTGCACCCAGAGCATGATTTGTGGTAGCATCTTGGCACTGAACTCAGCACAATGTCTTGGACTCTGATGCTGAAGAGCAGCAGTCACTGTACTAAACAGTGACAATTCACTGGGAGGAAAAAAATAGATTAAACAGTGACGCATTCTTCAGCGTCCAACACAGCAAACAGCACACTAAGCATATTAGCATTTATCTACCCAGTTTAAAAAGCTGAGAAAGTTTACAGGGAAATTCAGAATAACCCCTGGAAGGTATTTTTTATCAATGTATGGGGAGGACAGGGCAGCAATAGCATCAACGTGGATGTAATCAATCAGAGAAGATTAGGTACTATCCTTCCTGATAACAAAAAATACATCAAAATATATACACAGGACCATAAAGGAATCCTTCAGCAGCTTTATTTGTGAAATATCAGTGAAGTATATGTAAATAAAATGGAAAAGAGTCCCCAATTAGCACATCTCCATCATTATACACACTGGTGCTCTTTCTGTGTAGATATGGTTCATTATCAAGATTTGACACTGACATAGGATGTTGCAAGAAAATGAACACAATGATAGACAGGAATGTATTAGAGAATGTTATCAGTCTTGTCTGAGTGAATCAGAACCCTGCTCTGTTAGCTGTGGCAACACATATATTATATGCATATCTGTCATTGTGTTATTTTTTAAAATTCAGGTGAACTCTCTCATGCCCCTGACACTTTTCAGCAAACTCTGAGAGAGAACACAGAACAATAGTCACAATTTGCCAACAGGGTTCTGAATCTGAGGTCTGGTGTCCAGGTAAAAAACACAATTTGGAAACTATATATGAGTATCATTCTATCCACCTAGAGGCACCATGACTCATCCAAATCCACTGATAGCAACCACTTAGAGGCCACATCCTCCTGGGCAGATTTGTTTTTAAGCCTGTATCACTCATACTTTAGGGATGTTGCCTATAGATTGCCCAAGAGGATGTTGCCTATAGATTGCTCAGAGTGAAATTGTCTCAGATAGCCAAGGCCTGGCAATAAGATCTGTGTATTACATGATCTAGAGAACAAGACAAGGGATAACAGCCTCAGTCACCTAGGCTTACTGCATCACCTGAGCACTTCCAGCATGGTCCATGCTTGCCAGCAGAACAGTTATTCACACTGAAATTCACATCCACATATATCATCATGGAATGCCACTTAAAATGAATGCAGAATATATATATATATATATATATATATATATATATATATATATATATATCACTAACTCAACATCGGTGCAAAAGTAGTTACAATTTTTAATTTTATTTTTAACACGTGTTTGCAGTACATGGAGAATATTGTCATCATGAGGAGTCATCATGTATATAACGCAGCTTGTTCCT